>VDFB02082695.1:0-79747 GCA_007258455.2 Sequoia sempervirens
CATTAGGTCTATGTTCAACATGCATGCTACCAGAAGGAACAGAGTTGCTAAGGATATTATCCATACCTAGTAAACTATTTTTAAGACTATGAGTGGAAGCTCTAGATAACCCAAGATCCACAACGATTGTGTTATCATGAGATGACATGAGTCTTGAACTTCTTCTCACTAAGGTATTAGCAATAGGACACCAAAAACTCATGCAAAGGCTACTAAATGCGGGGTGAATGCAAATGCAATGTAAACTAATAAGAATGAAATGCTTAAAATTGAAATTCTGGAAAGTAAAACTGAAATCCTGAAACAAAAAATAGAAACATAGAAATTTAAGATTAAATGCAAGAAAATTCACTAAAAAATATGCAATTGGACTAAGTTGCCCAGGGTGGCAAGCCAATCTAGGTAGTGACTTTTTTGATTTTTTTTAGAATTTTAGAATTGGATTTTATGCTTTTTATATTTTTCAGACGCAGATATAATATGAATATGTAGAATTTTGGTGATTTTTACTAGTATGAAATACAAAAATTCAAGCTAGATAAGCTTTTCACTAATGCAAATTTGGAAGCCCTAAGATGCAAATTAAACAATACAAAATGAAATGTGATGCTAATGTAAGGTATTCCTAGGGTTTAAATGCACTATATATCAAAAATATGATGTTCAAAATGCAAGTTCACCAAAATGAACTAAAGAGTTTTGGGATATGGGGCTCTCTTACACTTCTAGGGTTTTGCACCTAAAAGGAGAGAGGTATCCAAAAACCTTGATGGCTCACTCAAGAATATGCCCTTGAGATTCCAATCCAAAGATGATTGAAATTTTCCTAAGGGGAATTTCCTCGATATAAAGAACTGATAAAAGAGATTAATTATTAATGTAAAACTAAGGAAATGTAAAGTGTTTGAAAGCACACTATGATATGCAAAGTGAACTAAAAATGCAAACAAACTGTAACATAAATTAATGAGAATAAATATGTGTTCCTAGAATCTATAAAGGGATGGAAAGGTGCTCTGGAATCTTGTAGAAGTAACTATTGAAGCCCACTGGGACTTATACGCCAAGCTGGGTGACTTAGTCTAGGTTTGGGGAGATTCTACCGAAATAGGTTTTAGACAAAAGGGTACTCAAAATTGTAGAAACCTCTTTTTAGGCCTGTTAGTGGGACTCATACACCACTAATGGTGACTTAGTCCACTTCTAGATTTTGAGAAATTCAAAAGTGCAATCGTTAGCTCCCAGTCTGCACTTCATCTCTAGATAGGTTTCCAGATCCAAAACTACAGAATTTGACTTGTAGGTGTTCTCCAAGCTTCTTTTAGCACTTTGACCACTTTGAATGACTTTGAAATTTTTTTGACAACTTTTCATACCTTTTTCTTTAACAAATCTACACACTAGACTTGCAAAACACATGCAAAGAGGGGAAAAAGTGTTAAGGGTTAGTGAATAGGGGTTTACCTTGGTCAAACCCCAGTTTGGTAATTAAACCCTTGAAAATGAAATGAAATGAAAAGAGAATGATGAATTAACAACATGAAATGCTACAATTCACCAAACCCTTGAAGTAGAAATCAAAAGACATTCAAGTAGAAGCTCCAATGGATGTAGAGTTGAAAATTGTTGAAATGCTTTAAATGCTAAAGTGATTGATTGATAGAATGCTTGAGTGAATTAATGGGGGTGAAATTAGAGGGAATACCCTATATTTATACTTGATTATGCAAAATTTCTTGAAAATACAACATCACAGGCTGGCCTTAGGTCTTAGAAAATAATATCCTACCAGAATTTTGAAATAACTTTGATTTTTAAGCCAAAGGGGACTCATTTTCCCCTAGTGGAAAATGGGTCCCACTTAGGCATTTTAAGTGGGTGCCAAAAACTAAGATGTATTAAATGATGTTTAATAGGATTATTCTCAAAAATACACTTAAGTAACTGTAAGTGTATAATGGGGCCAATTAAGCATAAAAAGGATCAAATTATTGATGAAAAACCTAGAAAAGCATGAAAGTTTGTTACAACACTTTTCAACACTTTGAAATAAGGCTTGGTAAGTGATAAAAAGAGGTTTTTTAAGTGAAATATATTAGAAAAAGTCCTAGAAAAGTGTGAAAGTGTGTTACAACACTTCACAACACTTTTAAAAGGAATCATAAATTTCTTATTGATTCACAAGGGTCCAAGACCTAATGCGAATGTGTTAACCACATTACAAAATTAAATCAAGGTAAAAATAGGCCAACATCCATAAGAAAGACCTAAATGAGCGTGAAAATGTCCAAAGATACATTTTTTACGATATGCGTATTCACCAAGAAATGAAATGAACCTTCATTCTCATAAATAAATTTAATGTCCTCATTCCCTTGACTACCATTTTGAAACAACATTGCTTCATCTTCTTCTATAATAGAAATCAAGTGTTTTGGTTCCCCCTTTTTATCTACATATGCACCTAAATAATTAGATACTTCAAGTATCTCTTCATCTGTGTATTTCCTATTTGCAATTTTTGGTCCTTTCCCAAGGCTATCCTTAGAAGTCACTTTACAACTCCTTCCCTCACTTGGAACAACCTTGAATAGTTGTGCTTCCTCTTGACCATCTCCACAAATAAATATTTCCCAACTCATTGTAATAATAGGCTTTTGTACTTTTTCTTTAAAATATGCATTGTTCAATTATGTATGAACTCTGTTATGATTACCTTTATTAGTAAAATCATTGTCATCTACAACTTCGTTCTGCTACCCCAGTTGTAGTTGTTGCTAATTGAATCATCTTGTTTCCATCTTTAATTCAATTTGAAAATTTTGTTGCTTTGAATTTCCTTCCTTCACCAACCCATGCTCATTCATCTCTACAATTGTCTTCATATCAAACTTTTTGTCTTTAGCATCCAAATTCATACCATTTGCAACCTTCCAAACAAATTTGGGAATATCACCTTTATTTACACCACCTTGTACTTTATAGATCTTATATTCTTCATAGGCTACTTTTCATGATAGACCAACCCCTAGTATGGAGTCAATGTAATGATTTATATCCCTAGTTAGAGGCAATGAGTGTGGGATCCCATCCATCACTATATCAACATGTTCCTTAAGTAAATATTGGAAGTATCCTAGTAAGTTTACAAGATCAAGATCCTTTAATATCATTTAAGAGTTGATTATCAAGTGTTTTAAAGAATTATTCAAATTGAACCATCATTCAAATTCATCATGTATCATGTTTTTTCTTGACCTAGCATTTGTGACATAGGGTTTTATGATTCAAGCAAGCATTCAAATCAAGATCTATATCGTTCAATCAAGAGTCAAGGTCTACATTCATGGTAGCCATTAATTACAAGAGTGCAACCTTTTATTCAAGGGTTGGGTGAGTTGCAACATTTCATATTTGTTCATACATCATTACTTCATTCTATTTCTATTCATTTCAAGGTTTGATTACCAAAATGGGGTTTGACCAAGGAAAACCCCTATCCACTAATAAATAGTTGAGGTTGAAGATCCATTGAAGAAAAATATTATATAAAAGTTATCAAGGTCTCTTGAAGTTGACACCTTACTTCTATGATCATAGAAAGTCTACAAATAAGAATTCAGTATTTCAAAACTAGAGATTTGGTAGGAGGGATGCTACAATAAAGAATTGGAGGATATCATAGTTCCAAAGAAATAATGATACTAGTACTAAATTACCACTTGTGGTCCATGACTCCCAGTTTACCTATTTTCAAAATATTTCTATAGATCCTAATTCAGTAGTTCCAGAGTTTAATTTTGGCCTAAAACCTTAAACAAGGACTAAATCAACCATACTAGAATATTAGTCCCAGTGTGAATCAAAATTAGTATTTCTAGGATTTCAAACCTCCATTCAAGTCTCTTCAAGTTTCCAAGTTCATCTATGTACATTCTCAGTTCATTGTTCTAATTTGAATTCATTTCTAGGTCATTTAGTTAAGTCTTGCATATCATTTACATTTCTTATCTTTCAAAGGCCTAGCTTGGTGGTGAACCTCTCTTTAGTCTTTAATCATACCCTAGGCCACCTTATTGTAGATCTATTTCCCTCATTCTATCATTGGATTGAGATCTCTAAGGTTTCCTTGAATGAAACTTGTAGAAAATTGGTGGTTGTGTGTGTCCTAAAACATTACTACAACTACATTTTTTGAGGTTTCATTTTTGTGAGCCTAGCCTTTAGAACACCGTATTTCTAATTTGGAGTGCATCATAGTCCTATATCTTTCTTGCATTAACTTTACATTAGGTCCTTCATTAGTTAATTTGCATCTAGGGTTTCTAAATCTTGCACTTTTACATCTTGCATCATTGAATTTCATTTGAAATATGTAATTTCATTTATTCTAGACATCATTCAAATCAAGAACCTAACATTCAATTACAATTTTTTGAAATTTGTACAAAAACCCTAATGTAGAACCCATAAGCCCTTCTAGGTGATTTAGTCCCAATACAAGTGGTTTTTCTATATTTTTGGGTATTTTGTGTTGACTATTTATCAACATTTGAATCCCTAAAAAACCTTGATTGGGACTCATATTTCCCTCTGGATGATTTAGTCCCATTTTAGTTTTTAAAATGCATTTTATAGCATTCAAAATTATTTCTTTGTTTCAGGTTGTTGCTATTACATTTCTATTTCAATTTGTAGAATTTATGTTTCATTCATTTCATTACATCTAGTTTGATTTGATTCATTTCATCAATTGCATAATTTCAAAGTTGTATTTACACATTTAATTCTAGGTTATTGCATTGCATTGCATCATGGATATGTTCTTTGGTAACCTTTGGATGTCCTTGAAATCATTAGTGGATGTGTCAAGTTGTGTATTCAGAAATGACCCTAATGAAATTGAACTCACTCATGCTCACTTAAATCCTAATGCATGTCATCCATGTGATGTTGACATCATTGGAGAAGATTATGACAACATGAAAAACTTCATAAATTATTTCCTTAACAACCTCGAGACTGATGCATCCTTTTACCCTTCACTAAGAAAACACCCCCTACCATCCCGCCACTAGAGTTGTTTGACACTTTACATCCTAAAATTGAATTACAAGACAAACCTAAAATTCCTATAATAGTAGGTCCTAGCTCATCTAATCAAGTGCATCAATCTTACATTAACAAAGTGATTAACACTTCTATCAACCTAGAAGAGACATATGGAAAAGGATTCACAATCTTAAGCAAGGAAGTGTTACAACAAGTGAACATGAAATTCATCAAATATTAGAATAAATACCATATGAAGATACCAAGGGGTTAGGATATCAAGATCCTCCTCTTGAAATAAGTATCCTTCCTAAAGAACAACCAATGCCTCATAACAATGATAATGAAGAAAAAGTCATTTTCAGCCCTCTAGCCCTATATCCACATAAAGATGTTGGTGAATCTAACAAACAACGAAGGCCTTACAAACTAAAGAAACTAAAATTCCCTTGTCCACCATTTGCAACTAAAATAACTTTACATACAATTCTAAACCAAAGACTTATTACATTACCACCCATGCGAGAAAACCTATTTCCAAATCGTAAGAACACAAACACATCACATTTCCGATATAATAGAATTTTTGGACATAGTAATAATGAGTGTCGTAATTTAAAATAAATATTTAAAAAATTTGATATCATATAAATAATACCTTAAAAAGGTTTCCCTTTTTCTCCTTTCCATGCAATAGTTGTAGGATCATAATATTCTCACTATTACGTGTTTTGCATTCATTGCACATCATTTCAAACTGTAAGGATCTCTTTCTCATCAACTACCTTGGCTCATTCTTGTCTTGCACATAGTGAGGGCAAGAATTAGATATCCTTGTCCTAGTTTGGCACTTGCTATTGTCCCTTTGGCTAGTTTTCCACCTTTCGTATACAATGAACAAGATTGGGATGTGGATGACTTGCTATAGGTTGATTCGCATGTGGGATACTAGTCTTTTTCTTTCTTTTCATGTTTCTTTTATGTGATTGCATGTACATAATGTGATCCCCCATTTAGTTTTTTCTAATGTACTTCTCTATTTGTGAAATCCTCTATTTTTACCTACATTGTTCTATATGTCATTATCATTTTATCTTTTCTTTGTCTTATGTTTTCCTTTTGGGGACAACACAATGCATTGAGACATTTAGGTCTCTTCCATGTTGAGCCAAATTTTTTTCTTTTTTTTTTCATTCTCTTCATGTCATTCTTCTTGTTCCATGAGTATTTTGGGAATGATGACAATTCTGAGCTCTCTAACAACATTGTAGCAAAGACTTTTTGACCCTGAATCCGTGGATCCCTTATGTGTGTTTGGGATTTAATTTTGGGGGTAACCCATTTTCATGACATAGCTTCATTTGGAAACATATGAATTTTCATAGAATTTTCCAAGTAAGCTCTCATGTCCTCTTTATTATTAGTATTGATCATTTTCTACATTAAAGTAATTGCTCATATCATTGTGTTTAGAAATTTCTTTAAAGTAGGGGCATACATTAGCATTACTTTTTTGTATTTCAATTACAACTCATGTTTCATTTTTTATTCTTCTTACTGCATGTGATGAATCTTTTTGTTTGTAGTGACATTGGGTGTGATGTTCTTCAAGTGTGTGATCTATCATAGCATATTATATTCATCTTAGTGGCTTGATGTGATTCACTACATCCACTAAGATGTGAATCTTGTATTCTTTGATTGGTCCTCTCTTAGAGACATTAGGCACAATGTTCGCTAAGTTAAGACCTTACATGAACTAAGAAAAACTCCTTTGAACTTACACTTACACTCTTTTTCATTTTCGGTTATATGGCAACCTTTCATAAGGGTATGTGCAAGATCATGATGGGCCAAAAAGTGGTGATATGATGGCTATGTGTAAGGTATGTGGCTGATGACTTTTTTTTTACCCAAAATTGATGAAACGAAAACTATTTTTAAAGGAGATTGTCAGCTTTCCACCAATATAAATTATGCTTTACTTTGAATTTAATAAATAATTATTATTCACTTTCTATTTGAACTATGACTAAATCTATATCTTTCAAACGGTATCACATTTTTTATCCAAAACATGCATCACATTCTATGCTTCGCATACTATAGGATTAAAAAAAGATGAATTTCATGAAGTTTTGAGCAAGTTAAGGTGGTCAGACATACGAGTTTCTATATTTTTTAAAAGTTGTAATAAAAAAATCATAATTAATTGTTTACTTGGAAAAAAATATGCATCACGTCGAGACATGAGTCCTCTACTTATATATAAAATATTATAAAAAAATATTATCATTTTATTGTGGTTAGGGTGGTCAGATAGAGACCTAATTCTAATTTTTTCCCTGAAATTTAAGTACTACTGCATTGAAATTTAAAATTTTCACCAAATATATTTTTTTTAAAATAAACCTAGTAGTTTAGAAACTACATTCAATTTTCTATAGATTCTATTCTTACATATTTTTGAAATAATATAGATAAATTATTCAAATTTTTACGTTAAGTTGCCTAACTCTAGTTTTTCTAAATTTTTTGCCAATTAACGGCCTATTTATCCTACACATACCCATAATACACTTTTCTTTCTTGTGGTTCCATCTTGTTTGTTCACGAGTATCAAGCATAAAAATATTTTATTCCCTCATGAAACTAAAATTTCAATGTTGTGAGGCACCTTATCAAAGTTATTAGGAGGTATAGCTTTGGTATGGTGGTACATATGCTGGCTGAATTTAGGCATGACCTTCCCATAGCCACTTTCTTGTTTGTGTGATTGCATACCGGTTGCGTGTGTATGTGTCTCACTAGGGGATCACCTAGTGGATGGCCTGAGGTTCCACTAGCCCTTGTGAGCATGCATTTTATTTGCATAGTGGACATTGTGTTTCACTTGTAAATGTTCTTGGACAAACAGCCTAGATCTAATCCATAACATGTGGGACAAACAGTCGAAGCTTGATCCACACCTTTTGTTTTTGTTTCTCTTTATTCTTTGTCTTTAGTTGTGTATGATTTTTCCTTGTTGTTTCTCCATACATTATTTTCATGTGTTTTCTTATGTTCCTATGTTGGTTTTTCCATAGGATCTTGATCCTAGGAGCTTGATCATCCCTCTTGATCATTTTCATCCTATCTTACTAGCATTGGTACAATTGGACCCCTCTTGATTTGAGTTTGTCTACTTTCCAGTGTCAGTTTGACGCATGTTCCTCCTCTCCCTAAAGTGGGGGCTAACTATAGTGTAGAAAAATGTATCCCTTTACATTTTCACACTTGTGTGGACCCTCCCTGCTAAAATTGGGCTTCTTTATGCCTTAATTGGCCTTATTTTGCATCCACAAGCCTTAATTAATGCATCTTTATAAGGATAATCCTAATATATATAAAGCGACCAATTAGAATTTAATGATTTTGGATTGTGGGACAATATTTAGTAATCTAGGACACATATTCCATCTTGGGCATATGCATCCTACCTAATTTTTAGGGTCTGAATCTAGATTTCACATTAAACTAAAAATTTCTTAAAAAATGTGTCTTAAGCTTAGCCTAATGGGACTCATACACCCCAACTGGTGTATGAGTTGCACTTAGCTTAGACCTAATTTAAATTCAAATTCTTGGGTGGATTTTATTCTCCTAGATCTAATGTCAGCTTGTAGTGTTGTAATTTTGAGAAATTTGGCATAAACATATATAAATACAAGGTTATTTCACATATTTTCTCCTAGCAAGTTTACAAGTCAAATAAGCTTTCAAGTATTCAAGAAATATAGAAATTTTATGATTACAAGAGCATTCAAGACTGATTATCATGCATTTTGGAGCATTATTCAAGTTTCAAGCATGATGTCAAAGTCATCATGCATCATGTTTTTTTTTTAGCTAACCATTGTGATGTAGGGTTTTATGATTTGAGCAAGCATTCAAATCAAGATCTATATCATTCAAGCAAGAATCAAGATCCACATTCATGCTAGGAATTGCTTATAAGACTACAGCCTTTTATTCAAGGGTTTGGTGAGTTGCAACATTGCATATTTGTTCATTCATCATTCCTTCATTCTATTTCTATTCATTTCAAGGTTTGATTACCAAAACGGGGTTTGACCAAGGAAAACCCCTATCCACCAACAAAACAACATTTTTCTCTCTCTTTCATGTGTGATTTCAGATCTAGGTGGTTTAGGTTGAAGATCCATTGAAGATTACGATTGGAGATGTGTAAAGAGGAAATCTATGAGTGTAAATAAGAGAATTGAACTAAAAATAAGTAATATAATCCAAAAAAATAATCTAGATCTATCCCTATTACTCACACATTGAAACTTTCTAAGCTACTGAAAACAAACAATGAAATCCTACATTATCAAAGTGAATTCAAAATTAAAGAAAAGTGTTAGCATCCTATTTTGAAGTGTATCCCTATTTGCATATGCTAAATTGTTCAATTTAATATGAAGCCTCCATTATGCATGTGAGAGATTTGAAGAGCTTGCATGTTGATCGAAGATATTGGTTGAAGATTTTTCAAAGTCGATTTGGCATTACTTCATTGCATAAATTGTATTGATTCCCCGATTATTTTTTGTGAGGAAAGAGGTTTGTTATATAGAAATTGTGATTTGAATTTGACAATCAGGATTGTATAGTAGAATATTTTGATCAATAGTCGAAAGATGTTGAGATGATTTAGATGGGCATAGTTTATGCAAATTTATTATGTAATTAGAGTGATTGAGAAATAGATTGATTAGTTTGGAATATAGATTGATCAATTAGAAAATAGATTGAGCAATCAGTCATTCATAATTTTCTCAATCAACAACATGGGTGAGGATAATTAATTAGTTGATTTAATTAATTAATCCTTTTTGGAGTTGAATGTGCAAATCAAGTTTGACTTTTGCAAACAAAGTTGCATTTGTTTGATTTAATTTTTGATGATGTTTTGAATAGTTTATTCACTCAAATTTTTGGAGGGAAAATGATTTAATTAAATTATTAAGCTCTAATAACTCAATTGACTTAGGGGAATAAGGTGAATTGGTAACATAATCAAATAATCGATGTTATTTATTTAATTGGGAGGAATAAAGTTAGATTAGGACTTTATTAAATAAATAAAATTGATTTCAATGGTAAAAATTGATGAAAAAGTGAATTAATTAAATAATGTCATTTTATCCAATTAATAGCAAAAATTAGGGTTTTAGGACTTTATTAAATAAATAAAATTTATTTAATTCGTAAAAATGATGAAATAGTGAATTAATTAAATAATGTGATATTATTAAATTAATAGAGGAATTTAGGGCTTTTGATGCCATTGATGTGAAATACAGTGATATTTGATGGTAATGATGTCGATGATGCAAAAATGTAATTTAAGGTGTGTGATAGATATTAGGTCAATTTTACATGTCTACATTTTACCCCTCTTTGAGAAAAAATATTGCTTTCTTTTTCAAAGATTCTGATGTTAGGATCAAGTTTTGAAAAAAATTATATGCTCCACTGTCCTAGAAGTCAACAAAGTGATGGTAGGACTTTGGAGTGGCCCCTCAAGAGCTTGGTTGAAAAAGTTAGTTTTGAGGTTAGGCTCATGACACTGTTCTATTTTAGTTTTGATATGTAGAGGATGAAAAATTAAGTCTATAGGTCTTTTGTTGCTCATTCAACTGTTCTTGGGATCTCCTAATTCTATCCAGGGTATGCGTAGGATCATGATGGGCCAAAAAGTGGCAATATGATGGGTATGTGGCTGACGACCTTTTTTTTACCCAAAATTGATGAAACGAGAAGGGTTTCTAAAGGAGATTCTCATCTTTCCACCAATATAAATTATGCTTTACTTTGAATTTAATAAGTAATTATTATTCATTTTCTATTCAAATTACAACTAAAGTCCTGATTGATAGACTAATTGATAAACATCTATAGCTTTCAAATGGTATCACATTTTTTGAATCCAAAACATGCATCACATGCTATAAGATTAAAAAAAGAAAAAATAAATTTCATGATGTTTTGACCAAGTTAAGGTGGTCAGACATACAAGTTTTTTATATTTTTTAAAATTTGTAATAAAAAATTCATAATTAATTGTTTACTTGGAAAAAAATTACAAAAAAATATGCATCACATTGGACATGAGTCCTCTACTTATATCTAAAATCTTATAAAATTTTTTTATCATTTTATTGTGTTTAGGGTGGTCGGACAGACACCTACTTATTTTCTCCCTAAAATTTAAGTACTATTGCATTGAAATAATATAGATAACTTATTCAAATTTTTATGTCAAGTTTCCTAACTCTGATTTTTCTAATTTTTTGCCACTTAAGGGAATTTTTTTCCATCATGATCTTTCACATACCCTCCAAGATGGTTTCCTAAGAAAAAAATAGGGTTTTGAGGGTTAAAATAGGTAATTAGGGTTCTAATTACCTCTTTTACACTTTGAGCCTATATTGATTTCTTATCTCTAGTTTTCTCATTTTTTTAGTTGTTGAGGAGAAATGCCAAGTATTAAGGGAACTACACATCACGTGGACTCAATTCAAAAGTTTGGACGGTCTGCTAGCATCAGTACCCCAGTATGTACCCTTTCAAAAAAAATTTCATCATTTCATGTTTGAGTAATTAATTCTTTAATTCAAACTAGTCAAGTTGCAAGATCTAGGAATTTGGCACTTTTCAATTGGTTTCAATGCTTTTTACTTTTTCAACTAGTCACTTTTGCTATTTTCCTACACACATGACTTTATTTTGTACCTTTGACCTATTTTTTTTCTTTTGCAATTTTCTTTTGGTATTAAATTTTTCTTTTGTATGCTTGTCATCATTTTGGGTGTTTTTTTTCAAATGTGCGTCTTTGAAAAAAATATTTACTTTTTATTTCTATGCTCTTGAAATTTTTCATCGATTTTTCTTGTTTCTCTCACCTTTGTTAAGAATTTTATTGCTTTTGACAAAAAACATTCACTTTTGGTCTTTGGAAACCTTAAGTCAATTTGTTCATCATTTTTAGGTCTTTTTTGCATTTTTAGATCGAATCCTTAACATTATGGATTGAATGATTGTAAGCAGTCCTTAATCTACTCCATTCAAGGGAGTGACGACTATGTGATCTATTTGACTTGATTGTTGGGTTTCATGAGCTAGAGTGATATTTCCTAGATTTTGTTAGGTTATGGTACATTGGTTACATGCCCACCATCTAATGTCATAGTGTGATGATGACTACACTCATAAAGAGGTGGCACTCATGGACATCTTCATTTCATTTGCCTAATGGGGAGGCTAATATTACTCTTTAGGATGTGTGGATGATCCTCTACATACCCATTCATGGAGAGCTCGTTACATACTCCATTTGATAGGGAACCCATGTTGTGTGTCATGTTCTTGGTGTGAGACATCTGGAGGTTCGACAGTCAAAGATTATTTTATCAGATTTTGTTGGTAGTGTTGATCTTGTTTCCCTTGTTATTTTTGGTTTGGTGTCAAGGCTTGTTGTTTTTGATAGGTGGGGCCATTAGTTTCTTTTGGAATGTGGTATATGCATAGAGAAAATGTTTGAGCACGATACTAGATATGCATGGGGTCCAGCTCTCCTTGCCCACATGTACATAGATATGCATAAGGTTGTGTATCAAGGTAGGAAATATATTTCGGTCAATGTTTCCCTTCTCCATGTATGGGCCTAGTAGCACATCTTAGTGACTTGGCCAAATGGTATAGTAGATCATACTACTAAGGATCCATACTCTTATCACTTTGGAGATTTTTTTCATTATACATTTCCTAGACAACTTTCCTATTAGTGTAATGTACTTGATGATATGCCAGGCTTTTATGGAGGCCTTATATGGATTGTGAGGCATGGATTGATGATTAGGATCAGTTGGTATACTGTAAGGAGACTCAATGGTTGATCAGTTTCTCGCACTCTCTTTTGGAGAGATATCTTCCTGACAGGGTTTGCAGGAAATTTGGAGAGAGACAGGGTTGATTTCCAAATGCTTATGAGGCTTAGTTTCATTAGACCACTAGAGAGGTTCATGTCTAGGGTTTTAAGGCTAATCAATAGGTTATTTTTGTTGCATTTAGAGCTCTTTCCCTAGTTGGATGAGTTTTTCCAGTAATCCTAGTGGATCTAAGTACTACTCTCGATTATGAGCAGTGCTCAACACAATGTGTGCCTTTGATATTTACAGATCTTGGTGGTGATCTTGTAGTTGGTAGGTGTATCGTAGAAAATTGGACCCTCTTGAGAAAAGAGACAATTTCATGCATAATTAGACCCAGTTTTGAGTCCCCTCACATCCTTTATCCTTCAAAATAGCATTTATAGGCCCCTAAGATCCATTGTTTTTTATCTAGAGGCTTGTTTCACCTAAGAAATCACATAAAACCCAACAAACAATACTCAATTCTTTCATACCCCAAAAAACCACCTTCAAAAATTAGTAGTGTGACCCATTCACCAACTTGGGCGAATGAGTACCCTCTGGTGGGACCCCTTCACCAAGGGTGGCAAATGAGTCCCTTTTGAGGGAAAATTCAATTTTGACCAAAAATTTAATTAATTCAACTTAAATTTCCAGTGAATGTTAGCCTCTTAGGTCTAAATAATGGGGAGATTAGGTGTTGTTTCTTATAAATTCTCATTTTATGTCATTTTACACATCTTTAAATAATTTTTACAAAAATAATTTCTAAGTCAAGACTTCTACAACAACTTTCATTAGCAAAGGTTGACGTTTTGGGGCAGCAAACTAGGGTTTTTGCAAGTCTTGAAGCTCACTTTTTAGATCAAGATCCAACATTGAAAAGGGTTGATGATGGATGCCTATGATGAATCATGAAGAAATCTAGGTTGAGTACATGCAACTAGCCATCAAATCACACCTAAAGACTTGGTTTCAAGGTTATTCCATCTTCCATTTTGATGTGTTGTAAGGTTTCTAGGGTTGAGAACTTGCATTACACAAATCATATTTGTATTTCTTATTCTAGCACAATAGAATAGGGCTTTTGTATTATTTCAGGTTTTCCTAGTCTTTAACACATCTAAGGCTAGGGTTTTATGTAGATTTTTCTCCATTCAATGTTTAATTATCCAACTATGGGTTTGACCAAGGAAAACCCCCCATTAGAAAAACAATTTTAAGTTGTTTTGGAGGAATTTTTTGAAATCCTAAGTCAGGTTTCTATCAAAAATTGTTGTGCTGGAGGTGTCAAGGTGCAGAATACAGATTTGAAGTTGTAGAAATTTGAAAGTGGATTGATTCACCATGTATGGTGAATGAGTCTCTCCTGAGATGCAATTTTGAGTTAGATGCATATCTTGGTTCCTAGTTGGCAGAAAATAGCTTCTGTGTAGAAAAACCCAGAATTAGGACTCATTCACCTAGGGTGGAAAATGAGTCCTAGTGAACTCAAAATCATATTTCATCATTTTTTAAGATTGTTCTCCAGTCTTCCTCAGTTTCCTAGGTGCAAACATTGTAAAAAATAGTCTTCTTTTTGGTTTAATTTTCATTCTTGTTCATTATTTTAAGCTTTTTGCAATCAACACTATGTTTTCAAATGTTGCATAAATCTTAAGTTTTGCATACATAATCTGTCATTTAGATCACTTAATTGTATTTAGTTCATTTCATTTAGTCTAAATAACATCATACATTACATAATTTGAATGAACCTAGCTAGCATTTTTGGCCTACCTCTCTCCTTTTAGGTGCAAAACCCTAGAAGAGTTAGAGAGCCTTGTGGTGCCAAAAATCTATTGTTCATTTTGGTGAACCTACCTTTTGAAAATAATATCATTCTAATTTGCATTTCCATTTGCATCTTAGGACTTAACAACTTTATCATTTTGCATTATTTTTGCATCTTAGGTCTTCTTAAACATTGCATTAGCGAAAGCATCATTTAGATTTCCTTATTGCATCGTATTTCATTAAATCATTCCAACATTATGTACTTTCAATCTATCTTTGCATTGTACAGACCTAAAAACATTCAAAAAAGATAAAAAAATTCATCCCTTGGGACTCATTCGCCACCTTGGGCGAATCAGTCCCACTACAGTTTCTGAATCAAAATTTCTAGATTTCAGATTCTTGCATTGCATCTTTCTATTTTCTACAGTTACCTTTCTTTTATAGTTTAGTTATTTTTATTTTCTTAGCATAAATTTTACTTTCTTTCATGGAATTTATGGATAATCTTATATTTTTGCAACTTTCCTTTTTCAATATTTATTCCTAGTTCTTTTAGATCAGATTCATCGATACATAAAAAGACAAAATAAAACATCAAACCAGACCTTCAAGAAAATGATTCAAGTTAGAAACAACATCTCATCCAAGCCTCTTAGTAGTGATGATGTTGAGAAGTTAGATGAAGTTATTGAGGACTCCCTCTCATTCACTTCATCCTCTAGCACTTGCAATGAGGAACTTGCATTGCTTAACAATAAAACCTCCCTCAAACCTTTTGCTTGTGAAGAATTTTCTTTGTTAGATGAAGCCCTCCATGACTTCATCTTGCATAAGTCATCCACTAAGCTTTGTTGTGACAACCTTTATGATAAGGACCGTTAACACCCCTAATTCTTCTCTTGAACACCTTAAAGCAATTGATGATAATTTACCCCTCAAACCTCTTAGTCATGATGATTTTCACTTGTTAGATGAGTCCCTTCAGGACTTCATCGCACCCAAATCATTTGCTATGTTTTGTTGTGAGAAACCTAAAACCAAGGATGTTAATGTAATTCAACCTCAACTTATTCTTTACCCACCCTCACATAAACTTCATCCCTCTAACCAACCTCAGTACACTCTTTACCCACCTAAAACCAATTTGTTGCAACAATCAACTAATGTTACTATTGCTCATACATATAATACCCAAAACAACCTACAACCACCACAACCAACCCAACCCTCTTACCTTTACCCAATCTGCCTAGTGCTTCTCGCTACAGCCCACACAGAAAGGAGTATGATCTTTTTGAACAATTAAAGAATACTCCTATCAAGATTTCCCTTTGGGATTTACTTCAAAACTCACTTAATTATCACAAAATTCTTCAAACGGCTTTAAAAAAATCACAGTTCCTCCTGGTACCACTCTGAATGATGTGGCAACTCTAATCCAAAAAATGAATCTTGACATTACTTTCCATCAACATGATCTCCCTCCATTAAAGTTGTGTAAACGAAATGAAGCCTTTATGATAATTGCTTAATTCAATTGCATAGGTATGAAATGAGCCCTCATTGATAATGGTTCTTCTCTTAATGTGTGTAGTGTGAATCTC
The DNA here is from genome assembly GCA_007258455.2 of Sequoia sempervirens. Lineage (NCBI taxonomy): Eukaryota > Viridiplantae > Streptophyta > Pinopsida > Cupressales > Cupressaceae > Sequoia > Sequoia sempervirens. The sequence goes on from VDFB02082695.1 coordinate 16,394, forward strand.
CTTGATCGATTATGCATTGACAAGTCATAGATAATACCTGATTTTGTATCCATTTGAGGATTTGACAACACAACAAAGAAACCACTTGGGATTATTACTTTACCTATCATGGTTGGGGTGGCTACTTTTCAAACTCCTATCCATGTCATGCCTTATGATATTTGATATAATCTTCTTTTAGGTAGACCATAGATTCATGAGATGAATGCAGTACCTTTGACCCTTCATCATATTGTGAAATATGTCCATAACAATCATAATTATCAAGTTGAAATAGACCCCGAGCCTAAAATTTTCTTGCACCTTGAAAAAGGAGCTACAAGTCCTCTAATAACAATAATACCAACATCCAACATAGACCCTCTTGAAATTGAGAAAAACAATATAGAATCAATATCTAAATTGTTTGGCGAAGATTGGGGATCCTTAGAATTCACACCATCGTTTATGGGTGAATAAATAATCACAAAAAAGAAAGATGAGAAACAAGACCAACCAACAATCATGTCAACTCAAAATTCTACACAATCATCTGTCTCCTATAATTTGGATGTAAATGCAACATACACAATAAATTTTGATGAGATAGATTATAAATCTCTACCTAATCCACAAGAAATGGAAAGAATTTATGGAAAAGGCTATGAACTTGTAAATTTTTTTGGATATAATGGAAAAGGATGTGGAAAACATGAACAAGGTATGTATGTCCCTATTGAACCTAATATGCAAGAGATAAAAACTGGATTGGAATATTCTTTTTCTAAAATGACAAAAGCTACTCAATGACCATTTGTGAACATTAATACTGTTACATATCAACCAAACCACCAACTCACAATTAAACATCCTGAATTGCTTGATATGAACTTACCAACATCATGGAAGTATGCTGATATTGAGGAAACTTTGAAACAAATGTTAGGAATTTATGATAACAAATCCTCGCTTACTTCCACGAAATGAACTCCTTGTGCTCTAATTGTTACCAAGAAAGAAGCAAGTGATATCACTGAAGCACGCTATGAATTTAAAGTTCCTCAATCTAATGCACTGCCTTTAAGAGATACAATTGATGTCCCAATGGACATTAATGATAAAGAAAAAGTTATCAAGATTGGGAAGTGCCTTGGCAATGAAAAATAAGAAGACACTACCACTTTACTTCATGATTTTCCTAAAATTTTACTTGGAAATATTTTGATATGCCAGGAATTGACCTGAAAAATTGTCACACATAACATTGTACTTGCTAAAAATGCTAAAAAATTTCATCAAAAGATACGAAAAATGCACCCTAACATAGCCTTGCATGTTAAAGCAGACCTTAAAAAACTCCTTGATGCAGGATTTATTTTCCCTATTAATTATTCTCCTTGGATCTCAAACATTGTCACAGTTGCAAAACCTGATAATCTTATTAGGATATGAACAAATTTTTGAGACTTGAATATTAAAGCTTCCTTAAAATATGACTTTTCACTTCCTAATATAGACATGATTGTGGATTCAACTACTGGACATGTTTTTTTGTCATTCATGGATGGATTTTCTAGCTATAATCAAACCCTTATTAATCCCCAAGATCAATATAAAACAACTTTTACAATTGTTTGGGGAACATTTTGTTGGGTTGTGATTCCCTTCGGTCTAAAGAATGCAAGCGCAACTTATCAATGAGCGATGACATTAATCTTTCACTATTACATTCATAAAATTTTGGAGGATTCTATTGATGATATCCTAGCTAAATATTTAACATGACAAGAGAATATAGATATCCTTCACAAAATATTTGAACAAATACTTAAATACAATATGTGATTGAATCCAAAAAAGTTTCTTTGGTGTAGATAGTGGTAAAATTTTGGGGTTTTCCATATCTCACAGAGGCGTTGAGGTAGACATGAAAAAAATTGATGTAATCATTAACATGCCACCTGCTAGGAATATCTCTTAGTTGTGCATGTTAAAAGGTCAAATTCAATCTATTCTTCATTTTTTTGCATCTTTAGACGATCACACATTACCTTTCATGCATCGCCTTAAAAAGGGTATACCTTTTGATTGGGATGAGTATTGTAAATAGGATTTCAATATTTTAAGGGAATACCTTGCAACCCCACCTATTTTACAACCCGTTATGCCAAAAAGACCACTTATCTTGTACATCACCACATTTTTCCATCTTGTTGCAGCATTGTTGGCTCAACACGACAATCATGACAAAGAACACCCTGTTTATTACATAAGTCAGACCTTAATTGATTACAAAACTCAATATTCACCAATCGAGAAACAATGCTTGGCTCTTGTATTCGCTGCTAGTAAGTTGCGACATTATTTACTAAATACTAAAATATAGTTCATCACAAAATTTGATCCTCTCAAACATCTTTTCAACAAAACAAATCTTTATGGATTCCTAGCTAAGTGGGTAATGTTGTTAACTGAGTTTGATCTTAAGTTTGTTTCATATAAAGAAATCAAAGGACAAGCCTTGACTAATCACTTAGTCGATGCTCCTTCCCCCTTTTCTCTACCTAATCATGACTCCTTTCATAATGATAATGTCTTAACAACTAACATTAAACCATGGGAATTGTATTTCAAAGGATCTAAGTGTCGAACAGGTTCCAGTGCTAGACTGGTATTACTTCTACCTAACAAAAAATATCTTCCCTTATCCTATTGATTAAATTTCCTATGTACAACTAACACAGCTGAGTATGAGGCATTGATCATAGGTTTGCAATCTTCTTTAACAATGAATGTTAAACATATCAAAATCTTCAGTGATTTGCAATTGGCTGTCAAAAAATCAATGGTACATATCAAACTAAACATGACAAGTTATCAAAATACAAGGATCTTATAATGAAATTTCTAGAGATGTTTGAATCATTCACCGTTGATAACATCCCACAAAAAGATAATCGACATGTGGATGCAATGGCAAGTGCATCTTCTCTTATATCCCCACACAATCCTGCCACAGATTTCACCTTTGTTATTCATCCTACCATGAAACCTTTGATTGACACTCCTCTAGAAGACATTTTAGTAATAAACCAAGATGCCTTGTGTGAATGATATGACATAATATACAACTATTTAAAAGATGGTACCATTGCCAAACCTACCTCAACAAATACTCAAAAAAAATTATGCAAGCTAGTAGCTAAATATGTGATCCTAGCAAATTCATTGTATAGAATATATTTCAATGGTCTCTTATTACGATGTCTTAAAGATTGTAAAATCCCTTTAACACTCGAACAGGCTCATGTTGGTGCCTATGGAGGTCATTTTTGAGGTTGATTGTTAGTGCAAAAACTTATCCATATGGGTCATTATTGGAGACATATGGAGAAGGATTGCTTTGCTTATGTTAAATAATGTTGAAAATGCCAAGAACATAGCAATTTAGTCCATGCTCCTACTACTGAGCTTCATGCCCAAGTTCCCATTTGGTCATTTTCAGTATGGGGGTTGGATGTTATTGGAAAAATTTCACCCCCTTCTTCTGTTGGACATACATTTATCATCACCGCAATGGACTATTTCATGAAATGGGTGGAAGCTATTCCTTTTGGTTCTACAAATGTTGAAGAAATTTTTTGTTTCATATTGGAGCACATAATTTCTCACTTGGGGCTCCCTTCCGCAATTTTTTTAGACAACAAAACTCAATTTAAGAATCTACCAAAGTTCAAAAGTTTCTTGAAACAATCAATATTCAACATCGCTTTTCCACACTGTATTATCTACAATCCAATGGACAAGCTGAAAACACTAATAAGATTCTCAAACAAATCCTCAAGAAAACTGTCAATAAAAAGCATAAATATTGGTATACACAACTATTTTATGTGCTTTTGGCTTATAGAACAAATGTTAGATCATCCATGGGAAATACCCCTTATAACCTTGTTTATGGCACTGATACAATCATTCCCTTGGAGTTAGAAATTCATACATTGTGAATTTCAATCCAAGACCTTATTGATGTTGACACCTATAAAAATCAATGGTTACAACAACTTTAGATGCTCAATGAATAGTGCATTAACGCTCTCGAACATCTCCAAGATCACATCAAAAAATTACAATGCAAACACAATATACACGTCATCCCTTGATAATTTTGTAAGGGAGATCTTGTTCTTATTGAAAATCAACGCAATGCTAGTGCTGAAAATGAAGATAAAGATAAATTAAGCCCTAATTGATTAGGACCTTACTTAGTTGATACCAACTATGGGTTTGGTGCTTATGTCTTAACAGAGCTTGATGAAACACCCATTAAGGAACCTATTAATGTCACACATTTGTGTTGGTATTATCTATGACCTCTTTAAATAGTATGATTGATAGAGCAATTTTGTTTAAAGTTATTTGATGTAATAGCTTTCACATTGCTTTGGTCTTGACAACTAATCTTCTGTTTGTCTTGAACACTAAGGTAATTATTGAAATTCATTTTATAATTACTCTAGGATTCATACTATTCACCTTTGTCTTATGTTAAGTTAGATCATTATATGAGTTAAAGGTGTATTTAATTTAACATATTATCTTCTAATCAAAAATGTTGTATCTACAATAAAACTAAAATATGTTTTAAACTAAGATCACATTAATCATGTTAAATCATGTAGACATTAATTAAATACTTTTACCATAAGTCATTTAATTAATCATATTGCATTTAACATCCACACAATGAAACACATCATAATAACATCAAATGTGCATGTCTATATATATATATATCAAAGTCTTATATACACATCTCAGTATCATATACAAAGTTGTAGAGGTATGTGAGAGCTAGACCCCTCAGAATTTGGCACTCGTCATGTAGTCCTTGGACGTCATGAGACGGTCATGTGTGACCGTGATTGTGAATTGCCAAGTCTAAGTGCATACTCTAGACCTTGTACTCAACTAACAACTACAAGCCACTCCTTTGCCATCTGATCCCTCTCTACTCATGTATGTGTTAGCTCTACATGTATTCTCTCAACCTCTACTGAGGTTTGTGATGTTTGTACTATACTCTCAGCTTGACAGAGTCATCTCCTCACACTCTCGTATGTTGCATGTAGCCTCATGAAAGGTTTGAGTGACTCTGGATCCTCCTCCATGATTAGTGGGGGCACGTAGTCAAGATCCATCTACTACTCATCGATGGATGTAGGAACTATCTCTAAAATAGCCTGATGATAGAACTCTCTCCAATATCTCATCACTCCTACAAGATAGATAATGTACACAATCATTAATCATCATCATGATATATATATACATAAAAAAACAATAAAATACTAAAGTACATGCATAAAATCAAATTTCATCACCTATGTCTCCAGTCGGGTGAGGAATGTCAACCTCATCCTCTCTAGGGGGCATTGAGGATGTGCTAGCCTCTCTCTAACTCTGAGTGTTGATGTCGGTTGTAACTACTACCCCTATTCTAGTCCTATAAGTGTGTGAGGATTCTCCATGCTCATCACGATCCTTAATAGCTACCTCATCACCCTCGCTCAGGGGTGGCTCCTCCTCGTAATAATCATCCTCCTCATAGTCCTCCTCCTCATCATCCTCTCCTCCATCCTAATCCTCATAGTCAATATTAGCATCAAACATGTACTCATCATCAATAACATTAGTAAAAATATCTGTTGGCCTAAACCATACCTCCTCTGCTCTCTCCTCTAGCTCATCCCCCTCATTTGGTGTTGGTCACACATCACCTATAGGGAAATCCATGGAAAACATAGGAGTTGGTCATGCATATGACCACCAATCCTCATGCTCATTTGTGCTACCGACATCATCAACATTGGATGATGGTGGTTGGTCATGATCTGAATCATCAGAATCACTCTCATGAACATGATCTATAGTCAACTGAACAATATCACCTAGCCTTCGGGCAATCCGCACAGATTGTCTAATGAAGGGGCACCGCCTCAGTGGTGTTTGCACCTATCCAAATTGTCACATGACTTTCCCATAGTAAAAGGGTTGTACAACATAGTCATGCCTCCCATCTAGATACCTATCCATCTGCATCCTTTATAGTTGTCCTATAGGATCTGGCCACTACAAAGTGAGTAGATAAGGTCTCCACAAGATCTTTTCCTCCTCCAACCAGTCAAATCTCACCCTCCAAAAGTGTAAATCCCCATACTGCCACAAGCATCACAAAGGATAATCGAATGCTTGCAGATATCCTACAACTATAGCATAAGGGAATTCAACAGGCCTACTACCTGTGATATCCTCGAGGCACCACACTTGCAGAAGCATACATTGCACCATACTTTCGATCTCTCAAAACAGAAACTGACCAAGATCATAATACAAGTGTGTTAAAATGCAATGGCCCCAAGCATAAACTGTTCTTTGTTCATGCATCCCTCGTATCAAGTGTACTAGTCCCCCCTCTAAGTGTGTAGCTCATCCATCTTGATTGAGAACTAGAGCCACTGTGTGCATCATAATCCATTTAACCATAGGAGCTCACAAATATAGCAGCATTGGGATCTCGATCCACACTCTAACCCTCTCATCATGAATAGGTCCACCTAAGGAATACTACATGTCCCTCTTCTTCTCCTAGAATGACCAATCCCGTGAGAAATATACCTGCTCTCCCCAAATAGGAACTCGGAGAATGTGGTGTACATCCTCAAGTGTGATGGTCATCTCCTTAGTAGGAAGATGAAATGTATAGGTATCAGCATCCCAATTCTCATACAGGGCCATAAGCATGGAGTCATGGTATCTCATAGGTGTTGTAAGATATGCCTAAGAGATACCTACTAACTGTAAATGATTTGTCTCTATCACCAATAGTGTCGGCACATGATCTCTCATAAATGTGAGTTGTCTTCCCCCTAGCCGCTATTGCGACCAGGCAAGGACCTATTGAAATCATCATGAAATGATCTAAAATCCATCTAATTTCTTCAAATTTCACAAATTTCATCAAGAAAGTGTGCTAAATTCAATCTAGTGTACTTTTCTAATGGCCCTAGACACTTTAGAACCCTTTTTGGACATTTCACAAAGAAACAGGACACTTCACAAAGAAACGAGACACTTTGCAAAGAAACAGGACACTTCTCAAAGAAATGGGACACTTTACGAACAAAAGGGACACTTTGTGAACAAATGAGACACTTTGTGAAAAAAGGGGACACTTTGCGAATTTTTTTCCAAAACCATACATTAGCCTATCCATGCATTAAAATCATTAAATTATTACCAAAATCACAAGGTGAAAGTTGCAGAATCGACTCACCTCATAATACAGCTCACCATGTGCCACCTGCTCCCAAAGATCATCTAGTTGGGAAGGTGTATAATCTCGTCTGCTTAGCATTTTCCTCTCTCACTCATCACTCTCAAGCTACATGAAGGTAAAATGAATAGTAAGTGACATGCTACTTTCTTCTACTTCTTTTAAGCCATTTTCACCTCTTTTTACTCTTATGCATAGGGTTATTATCCTTATAAAGAATTCATAAAGTATATCTTCTTCAAATCAACATAATAGGAGCTAGGATAATCCCATTTTGATGCCATTTAATGCATCAAAATCATGATTCCACACTTGGCATCATCCTTCATCTATCGTTATGTGGCATGGTACTTGAAAATTCCCTACAATATGATGTTTCTTATTCATCATGGCTAGATTTCTACCTTGATTCCACCTTTGTAAAGCAAGTAGAATCAAGGGGGCATACATCTACCTTGAATTGGATTCATAAGGGTTAGATAAAAGGATTTTTATAAAATTAACGAATGTGGGTTGTAGGATGCAGTTCCTAATGTTATGGTTTTGCAGAGAACTGCACTTGGGGCTTTGTTCTCCCATCCTTTGAATAAGTATCCTTTTATGTAATAAAGTGCATCACTTAGAGTCCTTTAGCTTACATATGCACATAGAGTCATATGGACGCTAAAGTGGGGGCTAAGTGTGCCATAGAAAATTGGACCTTCTTGAGAAAAGAGACAATTTCATGCATAATTAGACCCACCCCCTCACATCATTTATCCTTCAAAATAGTATTTATAGGCTCGTAAGACCCATTATTTTTTATCTAGAGGCCCATTTCACTTGATAAATCACCTAAAACTAGACAAACATCACTCAATTATTTCATACCCCGAAAACCCACCTTCAAAAATTAGTAGTGGGACCCATTTGCCACCTTGGGTGAACGACTCCCCTCTGGTGGGACCCATTCACCAAGGGTGGTGAATGAGTCCTTTTTGAGGGAAAATTCAATTTTGAGCTGAAATTTAATTAATTAAACTTAAATTTCTAATGAATGTCAGCCTCTTAGGTCTAAATAATAGGAAAATTAGGTGTTGTTGCTTATAAATACTCATTATATGTCATTTTACACATCTTTCAATCATTTTTACAAAAGAAATTTCTAAGTCAAGGCTTCTACAACAAGTCTCATTAGCAAAGGTTAAAATTTTGGGGCAACAAACTAAGGTTTTTGTAGGTCTAAAGCTCACTCTTTAGGTGAAGATCCAACATTTCAAAGGGTTGATGATGGATGCCTATGGTGAATCATCAAGAAATCTAGGGTGAGGAGATGCAACTAGCCATCAAATCACACCTAAAGACTTGGTTCCAAAGTGATTTCATCTTCCATTTTCATTATATCTTTAGATTGAGGTTTGCATTTTGTTTAATTTTCATTTGCATGTCATTTTATTTCCATTTTTGATGTGTTGTACGGTTTCTAGGTTTGAGATCATGCATTACACAAATCATATTTTCATTTCTTATTCTAGCACAATAGAATAGGGCTTTTATCTTATTTCAGGTTTTCCTAGTCTTTAACACATCTAAGGCTAGTATTTTATGTAGATTTTTCTCCATTCAAGTTTTAACTACCCAACTAGTGGTTTGAACAAGGAAAACCACCCATTAGACAAATAATTTTTAGCTATTTTGCAGGAATTTTTTTAGATCCCGAATCGGGTTTCCATCAGAAATTGTTGTGTAGGTGTCAAGGTGCAAAACAAATATTTGAAGTTGCAAAAATTTGAAAGTAGAATGATTCACCATGCATGGTGAATGAGTCCCTCCTAAGACATAATCTTGAGTTAGATGCATATCCTGGTTCCTAGTTGGTAGAAAACAACTTCTGTGCAAAAAAATCTAGAACTAGGACTGATTCGCCCAGGGTGGCGAATGAGTCCCAATTAGCTCAAAAGAAGACTTCATCAATTTTCCATATTGTTCTCTAGTCTTCTTTAGTTTCCTATGTGTACACATTCTAAAAACCAATCTTTTTTTTGGTTTAATTTGCATTCTTGTTCATTTTTTAAAGCTTTTTTCAATCAACACTGTGTTTTCAAATGTTGCATAAATCTTAAGTTTTGCATACATAATCAATCATTTAGATCACTTAATTACATTTATTTCATTTCATTTAGTCTAAATAACATCATACATTACATAATTTGAATGAACCTACCTAGACTTTTGGCGCTTCTTTCTCCTTTTTGGTGAAAAACCCTAGAAGTGCTAGAATGGTCTAGGGTGCCAAAAATCTACAGTTTAGTAGGGTAGGCATCATAGGTCACTATGGGGAGCGGAAAAATATTGAGATCCTTGTAGAGAAGCTTGGTAAATGAACTAGATAGTGCTCAAGGTGATCAGATGCAGGACCAGGGATAGGTTCCAGGTCCCCCTCCATCACCTGGGGATGGAGGTGCATAGTTGGCCACATAGATAGTGTGACGACAGCCATACAGGAAAATATTGCTACATTGACAACAAAGAGAGATAATTATGTATGTTAAAATATGTATGATCAAAATGAAATAAACAAAACACAAATAATGGAACTTTAAATTGAAGAAAAGCAAGTAATTTGAATTTAAATAAACAAACGAAGCTTCTTCAGAGCTGTTCCATCTTCCTCTATCTCCAAAGATTTGTTTGAAGCTGCTGCTCTCAGATTGTATAAGCAAGGCTTCTCCAAATGGCAATCTGTAGAATGAGTATGCGAAGTGATAGAGCTTCTCTACGCTATATGCTGGTGAAGTGCAAATACTGACACGGATATGCACAGGGGCTGTGATTTGTGGATGCTATGATATGAATTGGATATGCCATGATATGCTATGATTCTACAATATGCTTATGATACTAAAAGGCTTTAAATACTATGAAGGCTATGCTATTGCAATTTGGCTATAATTTTTCTATTGAAAGCTTCTCTATAATTGCAAAGACCCGACAGTCCTTTTATAGCTTTTTCCAGGCAAAATCCTGGCTGGCAAAGATCAATCGCTGTGAGATTGTCTGGTAAGTTTGAATGGTGAGAGATGAAGAGGTTGAGAGGAAGATGGAAGCCTGTCTTCAACCCACGGGAACAATCTTGCACAGGAACAGAGAAATTTATTTTTTCTATTTTGGCAGTTTGTTTCACGGTTGTTGAAGATAATCCCCAAATTTATTAAATAAATAAATTTATTTAATTTCATTTATGTGAGTTTGATTTTTGATTTTAGAACTATAGAAGATTTAATTAAATATTTGAGATATTTAATTGTGATGTGACTTTAGAAGAATTAATTAAATATTTTGGAATATTTAATTGTGAATGGATATTAGAAGAATATATTTAAAAGAGAGAAATATTTAATCTTTATTTGAATAAAATATCCAAGCCAAGATTAAATGATAATTAATATAAATAAATCGTAATGTTTATTTTAATTAATTAAGAAATGAATAAGAAAAGATGATTAAATAAACTTATTTATTTAATCGAAATGAAAGAATGAACAATATAAATAAATTATTTAAATTTATTTATACGCAGATTGAATTCAGAGATTTTAATTAAATATTAAAAATATTTAATTACTTACTAGACTATTGTGATGTGACCATTTTTAGGTGTATACATTTTACCCCTCTCTGAAGTGATGTGTTTTACGCATTGCTTCAAAGAATTTTGAAATTTTCCCCAAATGTTGACTGTCGAATGTTGATAGGTATATGCCCCCTCGAACGATGAATCGATAAGATTTTGATTTTTGTGAATTTTTTGAATTTTTTTAAATTTTTTGGAATTTTTGATTTTTATGATTTTGAAGATGTCGATTCATCGTTCGAAAATGATGATGTGAAGAAAATGACTTAAAAAGATGTGAGATGAAAAAAAATGATGACTAAATTGCCCTTGTTGTGATAAAATGTGTTAAAATCCACCAATTTTGCCTTTAAATAGGTTTAAAATGTCATTTTCCATGTCATTTTCCATTTTAACCTAGTAAAAATTGTAAATTTTGAGCTTTGGAGTGAGAAAGATGGCACTTCCAATTCACCAGCACCGTTTCGAGTGCATCCGATGACATCAGCGGCCGACGTACTATGGACCCGCGGTATGTACCTCGTTAAACATCTCCGTTTAGAAAAAATTTCGTTCGGAGCACATTTATCAATGTTTTGAGTGTGAAATAGTGTGTTTTAGCACCCTTAATAATTTCCATAGCCCCCATGACAATTTCCATAGCGCCTATAATCCTATAGCGCCCATGAGGCTTTATGTAGCGCCCTTAATATTTTTTGTAGCGCCTTTGATCCTGTAGCACCTATGAGAAATTTTGTAGTGCCTATGATTGGATGTTGTTGTGAGTGATAAATCTGTTCCCAAAGTTGTTGGAAAAAAAATAATAACTGATAGATTTGCTTTTAAGGTTGTTAAAAACAAATAAGATTGATAAGTTTGTTTCTAAAGTTGTTAAAAACAAACAGGACGTTGATAAATCTGCTTTTCATGATGATGAAAAACAAATAGTTGATTGATATGTTTGCTTCCAAGGTTGTTAAAAACAAATATGATTTTTCTTATTTGCTTTCCATGATGATGAAAAACAAACAGTTTGATTGATATTCAGATTTGATTGATAAGTCGTGATGATTTGATATTGATGTTGCTTTGTCATGATGATGTGTCAACAGGAGAGATTGAGTGTTTTGCAGTCACGGGAAACATTCCCGAAGACATGGGGATTGATTCCACACTTGTTACAGTTAGATCGAGATGTGATCGAGGCCTGTGGATTGACTTTGTTGCTTGACATGCCTGAGGTGAGCCTCAACAGAGCTTTATTGACAACACTCGCAAAGCAGTGGCATAGTGATACCAACACATTTCATTTACCAATCAGAGAGATTATAGTGACCCCTGAGGATGTATATCATATCTTGAGGATCCTAGTGATGGGAGAGATAGTGGTCTTTGATAGCCGAGAGGCTAGAGGAACTGATGCTTTGAGGAGGATTTTTAGAGATGATCAGATTGTTGGATATTTCATCCCATGGGGCGAGATGGCAGATTCATATCCACCCTTACCATCTGTACTCACAGGTTTCATTGGAGGTGTTTTGTGCCTCAACCATAGGTCGAAGGGGTTCACAGTCAGGTGGGGTCATGTGCTGGAGAGTATGGTGATGCAGGGGACACGGTATGCATGGGGGACATGCATGCTTGCTCACTTGTATGATGAGTTACATCATATTGTATATGGTAGAGGCCGGAGTTTTGCTATTGGCTGCTCGTTATTACAGATATGGGCATGGGAGCACTTTTCCATTATGTTACCATTGACTCATGGACGACGACCTATCGGTCGATCGTATAGATGGGGATATGCTGATATTATTGCTCAGCCGAGACTGGGCAAACTAGATCATTGGCAGCGTCTCTTAGATGGTCTCAATACAGTATGCTAGCGGCCATATGTAGATTGTGAAGCATGGCCAGAGGATGCGAGGGAGATGCCCTATGTCTGTATGTCCAGATACCTTATTGGCCGTACTTCGTGGATTATTGAGAGATTTCTTGTTGGACGAGTATGTCGGCAGTTCGGTTGGATTCAGGGTATGCCTATGGGTTCCTCTATTTATGCACAGTGACAACCAGAGATTGCAGTGTGGGGTCCATGGATTTCATATGAGGTAGCGGTGGTAGAGTTCACCAGTTTAGGAGTTGTGATGTGGGATTACCGAGTTGATGTCCTTGACACAGGGATGACACCAGAGTATAGTCAATATGTGTTAGAGCATCATGTACCACGTATGTTTGATCTTGATGAGCCTATTGCTCCGGTTGCTATACAGAGACCACAGAGAGGAGGTCAGAGACGATAGAGAGAGGCAGCGTCAGAGGGTGATGATTTAGAGGGAGGTGATGATGATGAGGAGAGTGGAGATAGTGATGATGAGTTGGAGGGAGATAGTGATGATGAGGAGAGTGGAGGAGATGATGGTGGGAGAGGTGGTAGAGGGGGTGATAGAGGTGGTGGTAGGGGTGGTAGGAGAGGTGGTGGGAGAGGTGGTAGGAGAGGTGGACCATAGATGAGACATACAGATCCATCACCGTTAGTAGATCCAGTGGTGTCAGGTCAGATATCCTCTTTACAGAGTATAGTACAGAGCTTATAGAGTCAGCTAGCACAGGCACAGACCTTGATTACACAGCTTCAGGGATAGTTGACCTCAATTACTGCTGAGAGAGATACAGCTAGACAGCAAGGTGAGCAGGCCATTGCTTTGGCTGATAGTCTACAGAGAGTAGCAGCGAGTACCTTGCCTGGTGATATGATGAGAAAGGTGACCAGAGCCACCTGGGAGGCCGAGTTTTATAGAACCATGTATCATGATGTAGTTCCACGTGAGCAGAGAGAGAGTTATACACAGTCGCGGTCTACTCATAGTCATTCTTGGACTACCAGCAGGGGTGTGACACAGCCATTACCTTCAAGAGGGCCATCGAGGACAAGTGGAGTAGGTCCATCAGGTGCGGGTGGTATAGGTCCCAGACCAACTCCATCAGAGGATAGCACTGCCTAGTGCATTGTACATGATGTTTTTGTGATACTTTGTTTAGACATTTGTATACACCCTGAGATGATCTCATTTTTTATGATGTTATATCATGTATAGTTGACATCTTTGTACATTTTTACATTCATTTTTGAGATATATGAAATGCAGCGATAATTTATAATGAGTGGTTCGATTTATATATGCATGATGTGTTATGATATGATTGTTTCTCATTTTTTATGGTTATGATGTATATGTATGCATGATTTATAAAATGAGTGAAATCTATTTGATGCATGATTATATAAATATGATGGATGATATAATTTATGAATGCTTATGAATGTTTTGATTATGATGTATACATTGTTTTTTTTATTTTCTAATGCAAATATATATGAAAAATGTCAAATATATATGTATACATTGTTTTTTTGATTTTCTAATGCAAATATATATGAAAAATGATGTTTGTTTGTGAATGTCAAAATGTACTCAGCCTTTTTATGAAACAATTGATACTTTGCCAGCTTTTAGGAAAATCTATAAATGCAAAATGCAGATTCTAACATAAATGCAATCTATACTAACCATCTAGGATATTTGTACAATATTGCCATTCTGAGAGCTTATTTGTGCTTTTTGTATCATCATAGAGCATTAAAATGTTGAAAACTAATACAAGCATCAAAGGGTATGTTAGCACCAGTGATGACCTGAGTATTGCTTTCATGATTTTTGATATAGCAAGATAATACAAGCATCTAGGTATAATTGAACCAAGATGACCTGAGTATTGCTTGCATAAATAGACAAGAGTTTACCCGTTTCCTATGCAAATTCTGAAATGTCATCAATGATACTTAGTAAAGCATGTCTCGCAACCAATTTGCATAGTACTAATGATCCTCTCACAAACAGTAGACAAAGAAAAATCATACTCCTTCCGTGCTTTTCTAGTTTAATACATCATTGAATTGCTCCAGAGATATGATAGAAAATCAAACAACCATTCAAATCTTGCCTAAAATATTTCAAACATTAGTCAGATTAAGATCATCCAAGTTGGTTATCATCATTGATGTTTTTGTTTTTATGTTTGTTTGGATCATGTTGTTTTGATTTCAATTGGCATTGAATAAGCATGTTGTGGTTGATTTGATACGTCAATGTTTGTTGCATTTTGACAAACTGTCTTGTGTCTGTTTGTGATGTTCAACAAGCTCGTTGCCCCTCTCTTGTTCAGTCTATGTTTCTGCCCCCAGTGTAAACACAACCTAAAGATTAAGGATATGTACAAATTTCATCAAGCCATGATGAAACATAAGGATTCCTATTGTATGATACAGATATGAAAGATATGTACAGATGATAGATATGGACGGATGATGCCGAAAGTGAATGCAAGACATAAGCTAATAGATGGAGGAGCCCATTTTGATTACAAGTAGCGTCTGTTTGCTAGGTTTTCACCACTTTTTTTTTATTGCACTTTTTCAAGATTTTTCTGATGTTTTGGATTTTTTTTAGGACTTTTTTTTTTGATTTTTTTCAAGACTTTTTATGATTTTTTGGATTTTTTCAAGACTTTTATGATTTTTTGGATTTTTTAGGATTTTTTATGATTTTTTGGGATTTTTTTAGGACCTTTTATGATATTTTTGGATTTTTTCAAGACTTTTTATGATTTTTTTGGATTTTTTCAAGACTTTTTATGATTTTTTTGGATTTTTTTAGGACTTTTTATGATTTTTTTGGATTTTTTCAGGACATTTTATGATTCAGACATAGAATTTCTTCAAATGAATGTTGTTGATCGTCTCTTCAAACAGGTCCCCTTCTGACGTGGATAATTGATATGCACCAGAATCATATGCTGCAATGATGACAAATGGACCAAGCCAGTTGGGTTCAAATTTCCCTTTCTTTTCTCTGTCTTGCTGATTACGTGGATTTTCTCTCAAGGCTAAGTCACCCACTTGAAATGTCTGTGGTTTAACTCTGTGTTTATAACTACAAGACATAATCTATTGATAACCCTTCAAATGGTCAACTGGATGTTGACGTCTTTCATCTAACAGTTCTAACTCTTGCAGACGAGATATTCTATAGTCTTCATCATTTATTAATCCCTTGAGTGAGACTCTAAGCGAAGGTATTTCTACCTCTAGTGGTAAGATTGCTTCTGCTCCATAGACCAAGGCATATGGTGTAGCTCCTGTTGGTGTGCGAATGCTAGTTCTGTATGCCCACAAAGCTGGATTTAATTGGACATGCCAATCACGACCGACATCATTTACTATCTTCTTCAAGATCTTCAAGATTGTTTTGTTGGAAGCTTCTGCTTGACCATTACCCTGTGGATAGTAAGGTGTAGAGAACCTGTGTTGGATGTGAAATATTTCACAAAGTTCATCAACATCCTGATTCTTGAAAGGCCTCTCATTATCAGTAATGATAGAATTAGGAATTCCATATCTACATATGATGTAATTCAGAATGAATGAAGAGATTTTTTTACCAGTCACGGTCGTCAAAGGAACAACTTCGATCCATTTTGTAAAATACTCCGTAGCTGTGATAATAAATTTATGCCCATTTGATGATGAAGGACGAATTTTTCCAATGTCGGAGTGAAAGGTTGCAGTTCCTGTGCAGGTGCATGAATAAGATTCCCATGGATCTAGCATTTAGAACATTTCTTGACAAAAGTAAAATATTCTTTCTCCATGGTAGGCCAATAATATCCCATTTTGACAAGTTTCTTGGCTAAGGTTAAACCACTTGAATGAGTTCCACAAATACCACTATGAACCTCTTGTAAGGCTTTTTCAGATTCGTCACGTTCAAGACATCGAAGGAGCGTACCATCAAGACCACGTCTGTAAAGGATATCGGCAATCAAGGTATAACGAGATGATTGGCGTATGAAGTTCCTTTTTTGGTTTCGAGATAAGTCTGGAGGTAAGATGTTATCCTTTAAATAGGTATAAGTCTTGCCATATAAAGGTGAATCAGAACCGGTTAAATGACATATGACTTGGGTCTCAGGATTATCATAGGCGGGAGAAAACAATTGTTCCACCAAGAATTCATGCTTGGTTTGATATTCTAATAGTTGTAATAAGGAAGCAATTGTATCCATTGCATCCACAGCTTTATTATCAATCCTTGAGATTTGTGAAAACTTGATTGACACAAAATACTTCTTATAATCATCCACCATGTTTTTGTAAGGTAGCAACTTATCATCTTTAGTTTGATAATCATCATTAATTTGATTAATGACAAGTTGTGAATCACCGTAGACCTGGAGCTCTGTAATCCACCATTCCAAGGCTAGCTTTATCCCTATGAGCAATGCCTCATATTCAACTATGTTATTTGTGCAAGGAAACATCAACCGATATGATTGTAGAATGGTATGTCCTTCAGGTGTGACAAAAAGAATCCCTGCCCCCAAGCCATGTTGTGTATAAGATCCATCAAAGTACAATGTCCATGAGTTCTTAATTGTTGCTGTGAAGATGTCCGCATCAGGAAACTCAATGTGCATTAGATTTTCTTCTTGTAAAGGTGCTTCGGCTAATTGATCTGCGATGACCTGTCCTTTAATAACTTTTCGATCTACATAGTGAATGTCAAACTCACTTAAGATCATTACCCATTTTACAAGTCTTCCTGTTAAAGTAGCTCTGCTTAAAAGGTATTTTAGTGGATCAATTTTGGTTATCAACTTAACTATATGAGCCAACATATAGTGTCACAACTTTCGAGAAGCAAACACCACTGCAAGGCAAGCTTTTTCAATGAAAGTGTAGTTTAATTCATGACTTGTTAAAGTTCTACTGATATAGTATATGGCCCTTTCTTTTCCTGTATAATCCTCTTGTGCTAGTAATGCTCCCAAGGATACTTCTGTTGCTGAAATATAGAGTATGAGTGGCTCTCCTGGAACAGGTGGAATTAATACTGGTGGGTTCATAAGATACTACTTGATCTGATTGAATGCTGCTTCACATTTGTCTTCCCATTTGAATGGGACATTTTTATGCAATAAATGTGTAAATGGTAAGCTTTTGTCTGCCAGTTGAGCTATAAACTACCTGATGGATTGTAGTTGTCCTTGCAATGATCGAAGCTGACTGATATTTCATGGGGACAGCATATCTATTAAAGCTTGTACTTTTTTTGGATCAACCTCTATGCCCTTTTCTGAAATAATGTATCCTAGGAGTTTCCCAGATGTAACACCGAAGACACATTTCTTTGGATTGAGTCGAACATTGAACTTCTCCATTCTGACAAAGATTTTTGACAAGATTTCTAGATGTCCTTCTCATGTGTGAGATTTGACAAGGAGATAATCAACATAATCTTCCATGAATGTATGCATCATATCATGAAAAATTGTCGTCATTGCTCTTTGATAAGTGGCTCCTACATTTTTTAACCCAAATGGCATTATGTTCCAGCAATAGGTACCCCAAGGGCATGTGAACGCTGTTTTATCTTGATCCTCTGGTGCAATCTTTATCTAGTTGTATCCTAAAAATCCATCCATTAATGAATACATTGCATGGCCAGTGGTTAAATCAACAATCATATCTATGTTTGGCAAAGGTAAGTCATCTTTGGGACAAGCTTTGTTCAAATCTCTGAAATCTGTACAAATTCTAATCCTTCCATCTGGCTTTGAAACATGTACAATATTGGAAATCCATTTGGCATAGTCAATAGTCCGAATGAACCCAACATCTAAAAGCTTCTTTAATTCTTCTTTGACCAATAATGCAACATGTGGATGCATTTTTCTGAGCTTTTGCTTCACAGGTTTTTCCCCTGCGTTTATAGATAAATGATGAATTATCAGATTAGGATCTAACCCTGGCATATCAGCATATGACCAAGCAAAGTTAATTTGATTCTCCTTCAAGAACTCCATGAATTTCATTACTTCTTCAACTGTTAATGACGCTACAATTTGCAAGATTTTTGGCTGCTCTACTGTACTTATGTTGATTGATTTTGTTGGTTCGATCAAAATAGAAGATATTTCATGATAATGTTTGGGAAGAGTGTCAAGTTTCTCATCCTTCAGTGCCTCATAAAGGTTTTCACTATCGGATTCGCTCTTTATTTTTCTCTTGTTGTGATCTATCACTGCCATTTTTCGGTTTTCACCGATAGATCCATCTTTTATTTCATTTATTTTGCAGCTAAGAGACTTGACACCCTCCTTATCAAAATTGTGAGTATGAAATTCTTGGATGAAACAATTTTTTTCCTCATTAGAGGAACAAAGGAAATTTATAATGGCCTCATCATCATGAAATGTAGGGATGTGAATAGGTGTATCATTGTCCCAATCAATAAGTTTCAGATAAACTAAAGGCATAGGATCATTAGGTTGGGTAAGGTCTTGAGCCGTCAAAGTCATGATGTGGTTGTCATCTTCATGGTAAACAAGGTCTATGATGGTATTCTCCGGTTGATTGTCAATCTCGTTAAAATCTGATTCGTCCTCACTTGAGTCATGATCGCTTTGTAAAACACAATCAAGTGGAGGCCTTGAACCTTCTCCTTGTATGAGAATAGGTGCATATTTATGTATGGTATCAACTTGTTTGTCTCTCCAAAATTCATCATTATAAATGGTGTCCCATTCATATTCGTTAGAATCAGTATCTGAACTATTTTGCAATTGGAAAACTAATTCATGGGGTTTATCTGAAATTGATCCTTCTTCATGAGTTTGTTGTGCTTGCTGTAAAAATAACTCTTCTGTATCCTTACCATATCCCATTCCTGTTTTATCATTAGGATGTATTGAAATACGTTGAATTGGTTCCATGATTCCTTCTCTTCTTTTTCCTATAGGACCATTTCCTTCATAGCCCATTTTCTGCATGATAGCGTACCCCTTACCATATTGTTTTGTAGGTAACTTAATGTGCAAGAGAGATTCATCTTCATCTTTGTATAGCCAACTTAGGATGTCCCTATCTTCAGCTTCTTCCTCAGTGGTGTTGGCTTTAATGAATTTTCCATCAAACTTTGTGATTGGCACAGAAGCTTGGGATGTAGAGGCTGTTGCAATCTTTTGTTTTGATAAGGTTGGTTGACCATGTGACCTCGAAGAAAGAGGTAAACTAGAAAGAGATAGCGAATATTCACCTACCCCTTTGTCTTTAAAATTTAGCTTAGTGTCAAGATTCTTTGTCAATTCTTGCAGTTGGCCTTGTAGATTGGAAGAAGAAACAGTAAGAGCTTCCCTATTATGTGGCACAAAGGCATCTTGAGTTGCTCGAAGATTTGAACAAGTTTGGGTACTATTGTAATCAGCTTGTATAGTTATTTCTTGTCCATCATACAGAAACTCGAGGCATTGATGATACGTTGATGGTACTGCTTGCATATCATGAATCCATGGACAACCCAAGAGTATGTTATAAGAAAGATCACGATCTAGATCCTAACAAAAGGTATTTTTCACAACAGGTCCCACTCTGATAGGTAGCATTATTAGTCCTTTAGAAGCTCTTTCTTCATCATCATATGCCTTGCTAGTTATTTTCCTTTGTGGATCAATGGAATTTTCTGATATTCCCAAGGCATGTATTAGCTTTAAGGTACAAATGTTTAAACCAGCTCCTCCATCTATTAAGACACGTCTGATTTAGTGTTTATGGATCATGACTTCAAGATAAAGCAATGAATTATGTGGATGTGCCATAGAGGCATTATATTTTTCAGAAAATGAGAGACAAGTGGGGGAATACAAATGTCCCACCATGGCTTGAAATTTGTTTACATCCAGATCAGTGTCGACAGTTGTGTTTACAAGAGCTTCTTCTAAAATATTCTTGTGTATGGGAGATATTTTGAGAAGTTCAAGGATGGAGATTTGAGTTAATGTGTTTCTCAGTTGATCAACTAGATTATAATGATTTGGAATAGCTGTCTTAGATGAACTTCCTTTTAAAACAACTTTTGATTGTCCTCTCGTAGTCACATTAACCTGCTGATATTCTTGTTTTCCCTTGATTTTGATAACATTAACCTGTTGATCATTTACATAGATGTGACGGATTATATTATCTTCAACATTATGTATGCTTTTGGCTTTTGTATCTGATGTTTCCCCCTTTTGATAGTTCGGTAAAGGATCTTTGAATGCTTGATGATCGTCATTGGTATGATGTCCTTCAATTGTAATGATGCCATTGTCAATTAAATCTTGTACTAGATTTCACAAAGCTTGACAATTATTCGTTCTATGACCTTTACATTGATGATAATTGTAATAATACGAGTCATTCCATGATGGTGGTTTGACTTGTGGCTCATAATCTCTTTGTGGTGGTAAGGTGATAACCTTATTATCAAGAAGCTCCTTGAGAGTAGACTCAAGAGATTGACCCAAAGTGGTAAAATTTCATCGATTTGAAAAGAATGAAGGTCTAGACAGATTTGATGTTTGGGTATTGCCAAGATTGTTATTGAAATTACCACGATTATCCTTGGTGTTTTGATTGGTCATGCTTTCTTGCTTGGATTTTTGTCCTTGTTGATTGTTGCTTCCTTGTTGGTTGGTATTTGCTTGTTGATTGTTTCGTGGAGCACTTGATAGATTAAAGATAGATGGTCTTGTTCATAGATTATTTGCATCTACTATACCATCATTGACAACATTTTTATTTATGTTCCAAAACCTTGTTTTATCATTTTTTTTTTGGTTGGATGTACTTGGATTATCAAGTTTTATCACTGCTCGTTTAACCAAGGCCCCTTCAATGGTGATTTTGTTTTCAATAAATTTTTCAAAGTTATGAGGACAATGAAGGTTAAGCCTATAGCTTAATTCTTGATCTAGGCTATTGATGAAAATATCCATCTTTTCCTTTTTAGGAATAGGACAGGAATATCGTGCAAACAACCTTCTCCACCTTTGCAAAAATGTAGTGAAGGATTCTCCTACTTTTTGTTTCACTTTACAAAGATCAAGCATTGTTATCTGATGTTGGATGTTGTAGGAGTATTGTGATATAAACTGATTTATTAACTCCTCAAAGGTTTTGATGGGGGGAGTGATCTTGGAAAGCCACTCCGTGGATTGTGCACCTAGACTTCGTGGAAATAATCGCATTAAGTAGGTATCATCATAGGCGAATTCTAGACTCATATTTCGGAAATCCCTCACATGTTCAATGGGATCAGTTTTTCCATTGTATCTATCAAATTTAGGAATTTCGCAATGTTTTGGAAAAGGGATCATTTGAAGACTCCTATCGAATGGATAAGGAGATATGTCTTCCAAAACATACTTCTTTGTTGTGCCCCCTTGCATCTCCTTTATTTTCCCTTGTAATTCTTTTATCTGTTGAGTAAGGGCACTAAAGTCAGTAGGATGAGTTTCAGGATTCGGTTTAATCCCTTCTATATCAAAATTGTGAGGTAACTTAGCTCCTTGATTAACTAATGAAAGAAAATATCTTTCTTTGTTTCATTCTAAAATCCTTTCCATAAGAGTATGGAATTGGGGATCTTGCTCTGCTTCTTGAAGCTTTTCTTCTGTTAATTCATCAACATTAAATGTATCCTCTTCTTTCTCAGTATGGTCACCCATTTTTCTTGTAGTGGTTTCTCCTTCATCTTTTTCCATGTGTTTTTGAGATCTCGTGAAGACAGGCATAAGTTTTGTTCCAAATTCTACTCACTTTCGATCAAAAGAATGAAGTAGTGCAACTTATGATGGATATAAAAGTTAGGATAGAATGAAAATTCTATGACTTGAAAGATTTCTAACCTTTAGCTTGTGTTGTTCCGTAATTGAAAGGATGAAAATCCTGTTGGTGGGAATTTAAGCAAAAGATCAAGAAAAAGATGATTTTGCACTTTATAAAGTTTTGATCATAGCTTTGTAAAAGGATGGATTTTGTGATGAATGCCCAATGTGATTGAGTTCTCTATTGCAAAATTTGATTTGGACGAGTAGAATATTCAATTGCAGGTTGGGGAATATAACATAAACGAATACATTGACTATGGTTATGCCTTTGAGAAAGGGCTCTTCTTTGAAAGAAAGCTTGTGAGTACAAAGGTTCTATAGAATAATCATCAGTAAAACCTCTAACACAATCATGATATCGATGAAGAAAGGTTCTATACTTGAGTAAAACTTTTCGGCTTTGATACAAGAATCATCTTTTCTTCAATAGTTTCTTGTAGCTAAGGGGTTTCTTTGGCTTTTTGATTCTTTTGAGAACGGACTTCTTAACAAAGGTTGTGGATTTCCAATCTCTTAACATGAGAGTAATCAATGTGATTGTGAATTTTGGATGATCTTTTCTGAATTAATATATTGAAAACACATCAAACAATTTGTAGAATAGTTGTTTTAAGTACTATGCCAAACATCAAGTGTATGATCAAAATGTTTTTCAAAAGTTGTTTTAATAGGATTTACACATGATAAGCACTTCAAATAGACTCACTCTTAGTTCACAAGTAGGTCATCATAGTAATCAACAGCCCACATCTTAAAACTGTGTCGACTCACACAGCCATGTCACCCCCAAAAGGGCACTCATGTTTTTTTCTTTTCTAGGTGCGTACTCAGAGTGACAGAAGTGGATACCAGATCCCCTGAGCAAACAATCCTTGGCAATTATATGGTGAGTATCTTGGGGATAGATTCTTCCCTCCCCTGCACTGTGATTATTATGACGTTTGAAAACTGACTTCGGTTAGATACTACACTAAGTTCATAGTAAGGGTTTCCATTCGGTGCGGCAAATGATAGACTCTGTAAAGACCCACACTTCCTTGAACCAAAAATTTCACTATTTTTTTTAAGTAAATCCCTTAATGTCTTGCTCAATTAGTTGTATACTCAGGAACTTCTATCCATACGGGATAGGCATCATCCATTCAGGATAGGCATCTAACCATACGGGTTAGGATAATGTCCATTCAGGACCAATATTCATCTATCTATCTAGGATAGGCATCTAGCCTTTTGGGTTAGGTTAATGTCCATTTGGGGACCAAGATCTATCTATCTAAATAAGGTAGACATCTAACCACATGGGTTAGAAAATGCTCTAGCTAGAGACTTAGACTCATCAGGACCATCCGGGTCCTGAGTCACTCTCTAAAGACTACACTCCCCTACTAGGAGTGCACTGAGGTCAACGTCCTTAGGAGTATGTGAGATAATAATAAAAGCTTGAGTCCCACCTCAAAATTTGGCCTAAAGCCTCGAGGAATCAAGCGAATCCATCCGGGATTCCTTCTGAGTATAACAAGTAATCTCTAACTTCAATTTTAATATTTATTTATCTTCCTTTATCTTAAGGTATCTTAACAAGTCCAATAAGGTAAACACCCTTAACCAATCCTAAATCCCCACCCCGAGCGCCTGCGTACTAGGGACAACTCCATCCCTAGACTGCCTACATACACCGTTTCAGCACGGGATCAAGACATATAATATGTAGTTTTTTTTTTCTAATCTATTGTTGGATGTAAACTGTTTTGTGGGTACACGACCCTTTCTAGGGCCATCTCCCCAGACAGTTTCTCTTCAGTTGCTACCCACATGAGGGAGCATAAAGATTCATGGTGATCTTTTGCTTGTTTCTATGTCCTAAACTCCTATAAGTCATGTCACCCTTTCCCGTTGAACAACAAATCATCAAAGATAAAAGAATTAAAAAGTCAATTTACATGCCCAAACCCTATTGGGGTTTTCTATGATTTTCACTAGTGGATGTAAGTCCATTATAGTATTATCTTTTTTAGATTATCGATCCAAGAGGGATTTCCTGCCCCTTGGATTTTAACTACAAAAATGTTCCTTATTACTCCTCGGCGATTTATAGGGATGATGCCACAGACGCCGTTGTTGCAACTTTATTAGGCTATAAGTGCAGTAACTCAAGCGCGACGACATTACCCATAAACGTGAGTCAGAGGCACCATTAATACTGAACGCTGCTAGTTTTTATGTTTTCCTCCTCTTATTTAAGTTTTCTATCTAAGAAGAAATTAAATGCATTATCAAATAATAAGAAAAGTAGCTTGTGCACATAAACCAAATGGAATATAAAAACTTTATACCTTCTTGCTAAGGAAGTAAAATTAAATGAACTTACTAAAAAAAACTATTTATTCAAGTATAATTGCAATAAAGAAGTATTAATTACATCCTATGAAAGTATAAATCAATGAATTGAATAGTCAAATCCATTTATGAAATAAAAACACTTAAACATAAAGTTAAATTTTTCAAGATGGGTGATCTAATTTATAGATGGTATGAATCTAATTATTTGAAATGTTAGTATTTTCTAGAAAGGAAAATTTTGAATCTATTCGCATAGTCTATGTCATAGAATAAGTAGTTTTGATTTAAATTGCATGACACTAATATTTTCAAGATAAATATTCATCTAAGTTAGCATAAATAATTCCAACTCAAAGAGACTTCATGGCATAATCTATTGTTCAAGACAAAAAGTTTATTAATTTTGGTTGCATAAATAAATAAATAATCCAACTAAAAGAGACTTGATTTAAATTGTATAAGTTATTACACTAATTTCTTAGATAGATAAACCAATACAATGTCTTAATAAGAGCCTTGATTTTTAATTGTATAAGTTATACTACTAATGCCTCAAGATTTATGATCTATCTAAAGAAGGTTTGCATTAATTTGCATAAGTTTATTCTTGATAATATTCGAATAATTACATAATTATTTATTCACTATGAACTTGTTGTAGTTAAATGAGTCAACCTTGTTTTAAGAAAAAAAAAATGAATCTACTTGTATATTGAGGGAGAAAATTAATTTAAAGAATAACCATGATATTTAAGTTTATTGTAAATATATTAAATCATAACTATGATGTGCTATAAACCTTAAATCCCAAGAAAATAAATTTATTACATGGAGAGAGAGTTTACAATAAATCTAAAAGCTAAGTTTGTGGCATAACAAAAAGAAATTTGATTGAAGATATGTTATTAATGCCTTAAGTTAGATAATATTTTGTAAATTTAAGCTTATAATTTAATGTTTAATGGTCATAATTATTATTATAAAGTTGTAATTATTGTCATAAAAATATAGTATTGCCATAAGATATAAATGTTGTCATTCCTCTATTTTAAAATTTCTATAACTAAGTCCATACTCATAGTTTATCATTATTTATGAAGAAAAGAGAAATATTATAAGTCCATTAATTATATTCAACATTAGCTAGTAACCAATTCCATATTTGTTCAAAGGAAATTAAATACTATCTCATAGAACCATAGTTTGGACTAAATCTTCATCAACCATCGATGTTAGTTAATTTATTGTCTTGCTAAGTTAGGATAACTTTATTAAAATTAAGAAGTTTATAGATTATTATTATATATATATATATATATATATTTAATGAGTAAACCCACCCTTTGATAGTTAATTAGACTGAATATTTTATTATTTAATCTATCCAATTGATACCCCTTTTAAAAAAAAAAAAATCTATTAATTTATTTATTTCCAAAGAACAATCTAACTTTAAAACTTATTTCGTTTAAGAATTAAATGAATATTAATTAGATATTATAAATAACTTGAATACAAAAGCACATATGTATTTTAACACTAATAAAATAATAATTCATTTATTTATAAATTTTATTTTATAAAAATTGATTTATATTTGTAATAACATTAACCAGATTAAAGGAAAATAATTTCTTTGTAAATAAACATAAATGAGAATAAATATATTGATTTAAAGAAGAAAAAAAAATAGGAATAATAATAGTAGAAAGATTAGTTCCATTCTAGATTTAGTTGGAAAAATAAAAATAAATAAAGAATAGGTTGATTCTAGCAAATTTTCTAGATTTGATTAGTTATTCTAAAAGCAAATCAAAGTAAAGAATACCTTGATGTTGATGGAGTTGCAACAAATCTTCTCTTTGTGCCTTATTCAACTTGATTTTTCCTCCTTCAATCCTATCCTTCTTCAAAATGATAGCATAAAAATACCATTCATGTGTTGTTGATGAGAGAAGAAATGGCCTCAATTTATGGACTTGAGAGGAGGTAAATGGAGGGTCAAGATTGGAGATTGATTCAATGGCTAGGATTGTTTGAGAAGGTGGGGTTTGGATTGATAGCCTCACTTTGTGACAAGTGTCACAAGAAGAAGGCTTTAAAAATAGGACCACATGGCATGGGGAGAGGAGCCAAGGGTGTTCACACATGTGTGAGCACACCTTGGGAGAAATGGATATGACAAGTCTCCACACCTTTCCCAAGACTATAAAATTCGTCACTTCTCTTTAAGCGACATTTTAGGGGTTCATACTTTGCCCAAAAGGCCATATTATGTTTTCAATAAACTTCCACCCTATAGGTACTTACCCTGGGGGTTCATTTTTACCCTAAAAACAATAAAACAAGCCCAAATAACTATATGAAAGAGAATTCTAATTTTAAAATACAAATTTTGATTTGTGAGCACACCTTGGGTAGATGGGATGTTGACATGTCTATGACATATAAAAGAGAGGGTGGCTTAATAATGACATGTCTATGATATGTAATGGAGGGTGGTTTGACCATGTGTGCTCACACATGTGTGAGCACACATGGGGAAGCCAAATGGCTAAAAGAGGAAAGGTCACATGCATGGTGTAACTCCCACACAAGGGTGAGTGGGGGTGAGTTGTAAGGTGATAGTGACTTGTGCATGCAAGTTATATGTGAGTGAGATTAGAATAAATTTTTAAATTGAAAAAGAATATAATGAAGATTAATTAATCAATTAATTTAAGATTAACTAATTAATGGATTATGAAGGATAGTGACATCTCCCTAATCCTAATTAATTAGATTAAATAATATATTATATTAAATTAATGTGACTTAGTAAAATGGATAATTTTATTAATTAAGTATAATGATAGATTGTGTCAATTAATAATACTTAGGATATGATGGGTACACTTGTCACTTAATGAATTAGCTTTTTATTCACAATTATTTTATTCATCATTTTATTTTATTTTATTATTTTATTAATTTTATTTTTCTCTAACACTTATTTATTAATATTGGTAACTTTTATTTGTTCCTTTTTAGGAGTGTGTATTTAATAATTTTTTTATTTTTTAATTTTTAATTTTAATTTTATTTGTTTTATTTATTTATTTATTTATGTCTTTCTTTATTTAATCTCTACCTTCTTCACACATAAATTAATTATATAAAAACACTTACATAATATTACCACACAATTATAATATGTCTAAAGTTTTAACAAAAAGAGGGTCATGATAGACTCCCTCAAGAGACCTCCCTACCTTTAGAACATAGGCTTTGGGGATGGTTATCAATGTACACTACCGTCAAAAGACGGTTTCCCCAATTTTACTTTAAATTTTAGAGTGGGGTAGAATAGCCTAGCTTTGGCTTGAACCCACTTGAGTCATTCCTCTTGGGTGAGTACTTTTCCCCACAAGAGTAGGCTCTCTAAAAGGTTTTAACAAAGCTGAAAATTACATAAAGGGAAATAGATGAGTTTGGAATTTTGATCACCCAGTTAAGGGGAGAGCATAGGCCTATCATCGTTTAAGCAAAGCAAACAGAGATTCAGTTTTAAGCCCAAAATAAAAATTTGCTATGCTAGTTGAAGATTTTGCTTCACAAAAACATGAAATTCTTTTTAGCCCAAAATTAAAAGTGAAGTGACTATCCTAGGATTGCTTGATTTTAATTTACGTGACTACCCTAGGATTGCTTCATTTTAATTCAAAGTTATTAGCTGTCCGCGGTTGCGTCGGATTCAGTCAAGCTGTATTCAAATTACAATTTATAGTTTGCAGGTTTTTCAAAAATGCGCTATAACAGACATCATGGGCGCTGCAGAATTCTTCATAGGCGCTGCAGGATGCTTCAAGAGCGCTGCAGGATGCTTCAAGGGCACTACAGGATGCTTCACGGGCACTGTAGGATGCTTCAAGGGCGATGCAGGATGCTTCACGGGCATTGAACTAGGTATGAATATTACTGAAGTGTGTTTCTTGCGTTAATCCGCTGTTTTTGGCCGTAACCTGTCATGAAAATCTGCAATAAAATGTCAAAATTGGGGCAAGAGCCCCACGGTGGGCGCCAAAAATGTGTATGTTAAAATATGTATAATCAAAATGAAATTAAAAAAATACAAATAATGGAACTTTAAACTGAAGAAAAGCAAGTAATTTGAATTTAAATAAACAAATGAAGCTTCTTCAGAGCCGTTCCATCTTCCTCTATCTCCAGAGATTTGTTTGAAGCTGTTGCTCTCAGATTGTATAAGCAAGGCTTCTCCAAATGGCAATCTGTAGAATGAGTATGCAAAGTGATAGAGCTTCTCTATGCTATATGCTAGTGAAGTGAAAATACTGACATGGATATGCACAAGGGCTATAGATTATGCACAGGGGCTGTGATTTGTGGATGTTATGATATGAAGTGGATATGCCATGATATGCTATGATTCTACACTATGCTTATGATACTAAAAGGCTATAAATACTATGAAGGCTATGTTATTGCAATTTGGCTATAGTTTTTCTATTGAAATCTTCTCTGTGATTGCAAAGACCCGGCAGTCCTTTTATAGCTTTTTCCAGGAAAAATCCTGGCTGGCAAAGATCAATGGCTGTGAGATTGTCTGGTAAGTTTGAATGGTGAGAGATGAAGAGGTTGAGAGGAAGATGGAGAATGTTGGGAGGTTGGAGAGGAAGATGGAAGCCTGTCTTCAACCCACGGGAACAATCTTGCACAGGAACAGAAAAATTTATTTTTCCTGTTTTGGCAGTTTGTTTCACAGTTGTTGAAGATAATCCCCAAATTTATTAAATAAATAAATTTATTTAATTTCATTTATGTGAGTTTGATTTTTGATTTTAGAACTATAGAAGATTTAATTAAATATTTGAGATATTTAATTGTGATGTGACTTTAGAAGAATTAATTAAATATTTTAGAATATTTAATTGTGAATGGATATTAGAAGAATATATTTAAAAGAGAAATATTTAATCTTTATTTGAATAAAATATCCAAGCCAAGATTAAATGATAATTAATATAAATAAATCGTAATGTTTATTTTAATTAATTAAGAAATGAATAAGAAAAGATGATTAAATAAACTTATTTATTTAATCGAAATGAAAGAATGAACAATATAAATAAATTATTTAAATTTATTTATACGCAGATTGAATTTAGATATTTTAATTAAATATTAAAAATATTTAATTACTTACTAGACTATTGTGATGTGACAATTTTTAGGTGTATACAATAATGTTTAGCCAGAGAGAGATGGTTTCTGAGCGGAGCAAGATACAAATATTGGGCATTGTCTCATTGTTGAGACATAGTTTTAGGTTGTTACCATTGAGAGGGATAGCTTGAGGACAGAGCGTGATAGTACACGAGTTGAGCGAGATTGTTTGTTACATATGTTGACATATTATCAGACTCTATATGAGGCCTCTATTTTTAGAGCACAACATCACCCATGGTTTGGAGAGCCTAGTTTTGCGGGGGTGGTGTCGACTCAGGCAAGCATTCTGTCAGACAACCAGATCTAGAGGGTGATCCACAAACTTGTCTTTAGAGTCCTCTTCCTATTGAGGAGTGTCATATTTGTACTTGATCTCTTATGATGTTATGTAGAGACTTGTATTATAGACATGATTTTATATATATATATATATATATATATATATATATATATATATATATATTCATCAACCCAGTCAAGGTCTCACATATATGTATTTTTTTATATTATCCTACCACACATGTTTCCATGATAATGATGTACAATGAAATTCTCCTTTTTTTATGATGATATATATGAGATATAAATTCTTTGATTCAACTCATTTATGTGTTTATGTGATGTTTTATGGATGATAATGTATGATGTACACTTAGATATGTTTTTGTACTTTTATGATGGATGCATATGATGTGAATGGATGGATCATACATTGTTTTATATGATGTTTTATTATTTGTATGATGATGTTTATATATGATGGACGTATTTTTTATGCATGAATGATACATGATGTTTTCATTTCTTTATTATTATCATGATATGTATTGATGACATTATAGATGTGGGATGGATATGGTATTAATAATATTATGATGTAGGATGGATGTTAGTTAGAATAAATGTTTGATGATGGATATAAATTTGATGTTGTTAGTTACTGATGAGTTGCTTTCCCTTTGCTTGGAGGCTTCACATTTTGAACAATCCTACTTGATGTAGCAAACAAATATGATGCACCAGGGTATTAATAACCAAGGTGACTTTGTACAATCTATTGCATGGACTTTGATTTGACATACAAACAATATTCCTCCTTATAACAGACATACAATTTATTTTTTTTAAGTATATGGTTGGGTTGTGTTTAAACTTGTCAAACCAGTTACATAGAGAGGTATAGAATACCTAACATGTACCTACTACATTAATTGTTTCAAAACAACTTCCATACACTCAATATAGCAAGTATTTTCCATCGTAGTATCACAAAAACATCTTACAAACAACAAATTAAAATGACACTTAATTGCCACCATTCTTTCTTCTCTAAATCCTTATGGACATCCTTCAGATATCCTAGGAATGAGTCAATAAAAATAAACCATAAAAATAAGACTACAAAAAGAAAAAAACACAATTGTAGTATCACTTGCCATATTTGTTTTGAGGTTTCAGGCTATTAACTGTTGTTGATCATGTCTATCATAAGAATGGATCTATTAGGGCATATCTCAAGATGTTGTTGGTGAATTATCAAAAGATAGGTAGTTGACACTTTGGCCTTTTTTTGTATGTGTTGTAATCAAAATATTTTTGATTGCTTTCTTGAAAGTTCTGGATTTTGGGGTTTTGTTTGTTTGTTTGTTTTTTCAAAGGGTGATTATGACGATTTTTTTATTGTGGACGAAACTTGTATTGGGGATTGTGATGACAGGTTAGTTTTATTTTATTTTATGAGTTTTATGATGATTTTTTTGTTGTTTTCAAGGGACTAAACTAGGGCCTTAGGGGTTCATCAAAGATAATACTTTCCTATGTTGTATATCCAAAGGCTCATAGTTCACTTGGTTTGAATTTTTTTGATCTCTTTTATTTTGTGAATGTTTTTGGATTTTGTAATTTTGACTATGTTGAAAATAAAGCATGAGAGAAACCTAAGGGTACTGACCTAAGGCCTCAAGGGATGATCAAAGATAAGCCTTTCCTAAGTTGTACATGTAGAGACCACATAGTTTTACTAGTTGACTCAAAAGTATAAGCTTTTTTTTATGGTTTTCAAACTACTGTGATAACTTGGATTGATATTCCACTTTTGTTTCTATAGGATATGTTTTAGTAAATCTTTTTGAACTAGCCACAAGGTTCAAGAAATTGTTGATATCTTAGAATATTGAGTGACGAAATAATCCAATGATTTTGTTTTTTTTTTCCTAGATATTTTTTATTTTTGTTGTTTCCTAGATGTTTTTGGTTTTTGTGGTTTTGTAGGTTTTTTATTTTTCAATAGTTTTTACAATGATAGGATTCTCAAATATCTAATCCATGACTAGCTTTGGGAAGTTTCCCCTATTTGTAAATAGGACTAATTTCCTCAATCAATACCAAGCCATGGTTGGACATATGCTTTATTATGGAATGAATGGGTGAATGATTTGGATAGCATTGATAGACAATGATGTGAGTCTTATTCAAACATAGCTAATGTTTTCTAGGTTTTCACTATGGTACCTATTCTAGGAGTGTCACGAATTGGTTTTTACTCAAAGAAAATTTTATTTCTCTTTATTATTTTTCTTGCTTTTTTTGATATTTTTTTATTTTTTATCTTTTCTTTTTTTTTTTGGATTTTTACCCTTTTTCCTAGGGTATTCAAGCATGCTTCATGTGTAGAACTTCTTGAGGTGGCTACTATTCAGTGGTTCAGCTAAGAGTTCTCCTTAAGGAGTAGCCAACTAATAAGCTCCAGACCTGTAGTTTGCTATGATGATAAATGGTACTAACTAATTGCCAGGTTAAATATTTCTTTTGCGATCTTAATTCAGATGTACCTTTTGATTCTGTTTGAGGACCAAGTCACCAACCTCTAGAATTTTCTATCCTTGACCCTTTCTTCATAGCTTCATTTGAATCAATTATGATAAAATTGTAGATGGTTTAATGCACTCAAACACCTTTCATCTAGGAGCTCCAATTAATTCAACTTGGATACCCAATATTCTTCATTGCTAACCATTCCTTTTAGTGAGATTCATAATGAGGGGATTTCAACCTCAATAGGTAAGATAACCTCTTATCCATAGACCAAGGAGAAAGGTGTGACACCTATAGGAATTCAAATCCTAGTTTGATAATCCCATATAGTTAGGTTCAATTTTAAATCCCAATCCCGACTAGCTTCATTAACTGTCCCTTTTAGTATTCTTAGTATGGTTTTGTTAGATGCTTCGGCCCGGCCATTTCCTTGAGGATAGTAGGGAATAGAAAATCTTTGTTGGATAGAGAATTTACAATAAATTTATTGGATGTCTTGATTCTTGAATTGGTTTCCATTGTCCATTATTATCATTTATCGAATTCCATACCTAAAAATTATATAATTTAGAATGAACTTTGATATCTATTTTCCATTGATGTAGGTCAACGAATTTTCCTCTATCCATTAAGTGAAATAATTTTTTGTGATAATAAACGTGTGCCTGTTAGATGAAGCAAGCAAGAACTTACCTACTAGGTCTAATCTCCATTCTAAGAAAGGCCAAGGTGTTGTGATGGGTCTCAAATTCTATGTTGGTGCATGAACAAGGTCATTATGCTACTGACATAGATGACACTTTTTAGAATACTGAATGGACTCCTATTCCATGGAGGTCCAATAATAACCCATTTTGAGCTATTTTTGGACTAGGTTTGGTCCACTAGAGTGGGACCTACAAACACCTTCATGTACCTCTTGTAAGCCCTTTTTTGCTTCTTTTACATTAAGACACCAGAGTAACATACCATCTAGACTTCAACAATATAGGGTATCTCCTAAGATTCCAAATCAAGAAGTCCTATAGGTGAAGGTTTTATTTAGAGTGTTTGTTAGGTCAAGTGGTATGATCCAATGTCAGATGTAGTCAAATGTGTCTTGGTACCATGGGGAGTTAGGACCAACAACAACACATACTAGTTCTCATTTTGAGATGTGGATTGTAGGTACAAGCAATTGTTCCATGAGGAAATCATCCTTAGGAACATTTTGTGGAATATCAAGAAGTGAGCCTATTGTTTCCATTGCATCAACAACTATTTTGTTGATCCGAGGAATTTTTTTAAAGGTTATTATGATAAAATAGTCCTTTAAGCTATACACCATCCTTTTATATGGAATTAGCTTGTTTTATTTTGTTTGGTGCTCATAATTCACCCATTTGATTACTAGTTGAGAGTCTCTGAAGACCTATAGCTATTTTATTCTCCATTAGATAGCCATTTTGAGCCTTGTGGCTAGAGTTTCATACTCTGATATATTGTTTGTTCATGGAAATACAATATTTTATGCTTTGGGTATATTATCTCATTGTGGGGTGAGAAATAGAATACCTACCCTTGATCCATGTTGAGTATGGGAGCCGTCAAAGTATAGAATCCAATGGTTTGTCTATTCTGTCAACAATATGTTTTTTGTTTGGGAAGTCTACCGTGAGAGGTTTATGATCTTCTATCAATTCTTCGTCCAGCTGGTCTACTATAATTTGTTCATTTGTGGCTCTTTTATCCACATAATCTATATCAAATTCACTTTGAATCTTCACCCATTTAGCAATTCGACTCGTTAGGGCTCCCTTTATTAGTAGGTATTTTAGTGGGTCTACTTTTGAAATCAACTTTACCTTTCTATTTAAGATGTAGTGTCTCAAATTTTGTGTCACAAATATGATTGAGAGACACACTCTTTCTATGGGTGAGTAGTTCAACTCATAGCCCACCAGTGGTTAGTTGATGTAGTAGAATGCTCTTTCTTTGTTATCATCATCTAGCTAGGCTAGGAGAGATCACATCACTACTTGTGTAGTAGACATGTAGAGTACCATTTCCTTCTCTAGAATAGGTAGCATGAGTACATGAGGAGTAAGTAGATACTCCTTGACTTTCTAGAATTCTTGGTCACATCTCCCATCTCACTTGAAGGTGATTTCCTTGTGTAAGAGATGAGCATGAAAAGGTGACATTTGTCTTCTAGTTGTGCGCTAAAACACCTAATGGATTCCAGCTTCCCGTGTAAACTTCTTAGTTGTTTTAATGTCTTTGTTGGAGGAATCTCTAGTATGGATTTTACTTTTGCATGATCCACTTCACTCCCCCTTATTGACACTATGTACCCTAGTAGCTTTCTGGATGTCACTCTGAAGACACATTTTTTCAAGTTGAGTATTCAGTTATATTATTCAAGCCAATCAAGAACCTTTACAAGATAGGTCAAGTGATCTTTCCTTTTGATGGACTTTGATAGAATGTCATCCACATAGTCTTCAATGATTGTATGTAGCATATAGTTGAAGATTCTTGTCATTTATCTTTGATATGCTTCTCCTGTATTCTTTAAACCAAATGGAATTACATTCGAGTAGAAGGTCCCGCAAGCATAAGTAAATATCATTTTGTGTTGATCATCAGGGGATATTATTATCTTGTTATACCCAAATAAACCATCAATTAAAGATAGCATCTCATGTCCTATTGTTAAATCCATGATCATTTCTATACTTGGAAGAGGAAATTCATCCTTTAGATAAGCCTTGATCAAGTCTCAAAAATTTGTGCAGATCCTTATGCCCCTAGTAGGCTTTAACACTAGTACCAAATTTGATACCCATTTCAGATAATTGATGGGTCTAATGAAACCCACATCTAGTAACTTCTTTAATTCTACCTTTACCAATAATTATATTTGAGGATGCATTGTTTTGAGTTTCTTCTTGGTGGGATTTTTTCTAAGGGATACAGCCAAATAATGTACCACTAGTGCTAGACCTAGTCTAGACATATCTACATAAGTCCACACAAAGTTTATTTTTCTATCATTAATGAATGTTGTGAATTTTGGTTTCTCTTCAGGATCAAGCAATGCCACATGGTATATAATTTTTGGGTTCTCTTTCATGCCAAAATTTATGGATTCTACTTATTCTACTAGGAGCATTGATTTTTCTTAATATATAGATATGGGGAGATTGAACCCTCCATCCTTAGGTGCCTTAGGGAGATTTTCACTTTTAGATGCATCCTTTATTTTCTTCTTTTCTAGATCTGATAGATGCACATTGTGGTTTTCTATAGGGGATCATATTTTTATTTTTATGTTTTATCTTTAATTTTTGTGAGTAGAGGATTTAATCTCTCCACCAAACTATGCATCTTGTTTGAGCTTCATGATGAACCCTTCTTTGTGATCTCCTGCTAGTACGTATCCATTTGAAGTCCCATGAACTCAACGATTGCTTCATCATTCTGGAATTGATCCAAAATAGGTGTATTCCATTGTTGGTCCCAATCTATCAATTGTGGGTAGCAAAGGGGTAGGGTATCATCATTATCCAGAAGCTTACAAAGGTTACTAAAATGGTTAGTATGGTTTTGGTATCTTTTTCCCATTAGGTGTCTAGGTCATCTAATTTTTGGAGTAACCACATCTTTTGGTTCACAACCTAGTCCCATATTTTTCTTCCTCTATTCCACTATGATAGGATTCCATTGGCATTTCTTGTGTAGCCCAAGACCACCTGTTCCTTGATATCCCATTTTTTTAGCTAATTGATAACCTCTACTATAAGGATCAATTAGAATTGGTTATGGCTTTTCTAGTTCCTTTTGGTCCTCATTGTGGATCATGGATGAGAAGTCCTCTTTGAATATCTCTTCGTCTTTCATATCTCCCCACTTGGTTAAAATCATGGGTTTGTCTATCATTTGCACTATCTAAACATATTTGATCTCTTTCAGATGTCCATAGACTTTAGGTGTTTGTGGAAGCATGCCAATGTAGAATGCTTGGTTGAAGTGATAATTTCCATTACCCTTGTCAAGTACCTAAATCTTGGTTTTCATTTTTGGTTTCTCATTTGATGTTATATTGGTTGAGGTTGATGGTAGCATGAAATGGTCAACATATGAGAATGAATCGAAGGATATGTCATTGTTGGGTATATGTTGGATCTTATTATACTTCTCCTCCAACTTTGCATGTAAGTGGAAAGGTTTAGGATTAGCATATAATTTCACCTCTTTTCCTTTGTGGGGAAACATTAGGCATTAGTGAAATTTCAATGGTACTACTTGTAATGGATGGATCCAAGTGTGCCCTAGGAGGAGGTTATATAGAAACTCAAGGTCAAGTACTTGACATGTAGTTTTTGTGATGGATGGCCCTATCTACACTGGTAACTTGACTGTCCTTTCTGAATTCCTCTCAAGATCATGATAGCACCTTATTGCAATGATCTTTCCTTTTTCTATCACATCTTTAGAATACCCCAACTGTTTGATGAATTTCAAAGTACGGATGTTTAGATATGAACCATTGTCTATCAACACCCGCTTGACCATGTTTTTGTGAACACCAACCTCTATGTATAGAGCTTGGTTGTGGAATGTCCTTTTTGGAAGATCTTTCTTGGAAAAGACTAAATGGTTCTTGGTTGTGGTTTTCCCAACCATGGATTAGAATTGATCTAGATTGAGGTTGTTAGGGACTGATGTGTCTAATTCTTTTTCAAGTATCTGCCTATGTGTAGGTGATAGTTTTAGTAGTTTTAGGATTTAGGTTAAGATAGTAGTCTTCTTTAGTTATTCCACAATTTTGTAGCCATTTGATGACTTAGATGTGAGCTTAGGTGGGGCTCCTTGTATTGTAAATTTCCCTTGACGAGTAGTTACATTACATTTGTTGTCTCCACCTCATATAGTCACTACATCCACCCTATCTTCATCTACTTGAGAGAGGGTTCCTAGAACTATGTCAACATAAGTGTAGTTAGCATTATGATAGTCTTGGTCCTTACCTTTTTCATTCCTTTTAGCATGGTTTTGGATTGGATTTCTATATATCTAGATGTCCTTGTTTCCAAGACAATGTTTGATGTCCACTTCTCCTCTGTCTATTAAATCTTTTATAAGGTACTTGAGTCTCATGATGTTGTTGGTTATATGTCCTTTAATTTTGTGGAATTTTCACAAGTCCTCATTATGCCATGGTGTTTTGAAGCTAGGCTCCTCATAGTTTTGGTGATCATTGACCTTGATGAGGTTTTGTTGTACTAGCTTATGTATGACCATCTCAAGTGACTCCTAATGCAATGAACTTCCTTTCAGCTGAATCATATTGTCTTTGTTTCCCTCCTTGATATGCATGTTGGTTACCTACTTGATTATTTTGGGGATATGTAAGTTGGTTGTTTTTTGCATTATTAGGAGTGTAGCTTTTTTGGGCCACTTGAGGTTTTTTTGGGGTACATTTGGATTTTGCACATTCCATACTACTCTAGCATCCACTACCCCATCATTTGTGATGTTCTTGTTCTTGGCCCAAATTTTTTGTTTCTCTCTTGAACTTGAAGGAATATCTCTTGGGTTATTTATCCTTATCACTCCTCTTGCTATGAGGGCCCTTTCTATGTGTAGTCCTTTCTCAATGGCCTCTTCAAAGTTTTTGGGACACAACATGGTAAGTTAGTAGTTGACTTGTTCTTGGACATTTGAAATGAATATGTCGACCAATTCCTTGTCGAGAATAGGTGATATCCATCGACTAGCTTTATGTCACCATTGAAGGTACAAGGTGAATGATTCCCCTCGACTCTATTTGATTTTGTAAAGGTTTGTGATGGTGATTTATTGTTCTATATTGAAAGAGAAGTGTGTTATGAATTTGGTAAATATTTCATCAAAGCTTTTAAGTCTCAATTGTAGATGGGAGAACCACTCCATAGCATGACTAGTAATACTTCATGGAAAGATACTCATGAGGTAAGATTCATTGTTTTATACTTACATGCATGCTACCAAAACTTCTCGTACATATTCTACTAGGTCCCCCTTATCCTTTCTATTTTTCAAAATTGGTATTTTGAAATTATTTGGAAAGGGAAGCATAAAACTGGAACAATTGAAAGGAAATGGACATATATCCCAAAGGGCATAAGTGTTCTTGGTTTCCCTATCTACATTTCTAATATAGTTTTATTTATTGCTTGTAGTTCTAGATTTCCATCTCTATTTTTGGTATGCTTGTTTGGGGACCTTGCATGTAATAGCCTTGTTTTCCTACCATATTTTGGTCATGGA
This sequence comes from Sequoia sempervirens, assembly GCA_007258455.2. Taxonomy (NCBI): domain Eukaryota; kingdom Viridiplantae; phylum Streptophyta; class Pinopsida; order Cupressales; family Cupressaceae; genus Sequoia; species Sequoia sempervirens. Next base: position 55,747 of record VDFB02082695.1, read on the forward strand.
TTGGGTATTGTGAAGGTACGGGACCTTGGTAACCATGTTGGGTTGAAGGACATTTAAATCCTTGTTTAATGTAAGGAGGGTTAGCTCCTTGTTGAATGTAAGGAGGGTTAGCTCCTTGTTGTATGTAAGGAGGGGGGTATGTGCAAGATCATGATAGGCCAAAAGGTGGTGATATGATGGGTATGTGTAGGGTATGTGGATGACAACTTTTTTCTTACCCAAAATTGATGAAAAAAAAGGGTTTTTAAAGGAGATTCTCAGCTTTCCACCAATATAAATTACACTTTACTTTGAATTTAATAAATTATTATTATTTAATTTCTATTTGAATTATGACTAAAGTCCTCATTGATAGGTTGATTGAAAAACATCTATAGGTTTCAAAAAGTATCACATTTTTTGAATACGAAACATGCATCACATTCTATGCTTCGCATACTATAGGATTAAAAAAAATTGAATTTATGAAGTTTTGACAAGTTAAGATGGTTAGACATATGAGTTTTTTATATTTTTTAAAAGTTATAATAAAAATAATAATTAATTATTTACTTGGAAAAAAATTACAAAAAAATATGTATCACATGGGGACATGAGTCCTCTACTTATATCTAAAATATTATAAGAAAATATTATCATTTTATTGTGGTTAGGGTCATCAGATTAACACCTACTTCTTATTTTTTCCCTGAAATTTAAGTAATACTACATTGAAATTTCAAATTTTCACCAAATATATATATATTTTAATAAACTTAGTAGTTTAGAAACTACATTCAATTTGATATAGATTATATTCTTACATATTTTTGAAATAATATAGATAACTTATTCAAATTTTACATCAAGTTGCCTAACTTTGATTTTTCTGAATATTATCGCCACTTAAGGACCTATTTTTTCCATGATGATCCTGCACATACCTAGGGTTAGCTCCTTATTGTATGTAAGGAGGGTTAGCTCCTTTTTGTATGTAAGGAGGATTAGCTCCTTATTGTTGGGGAAAAATATAATGAAAGTTTCCTTGATGGTGCATTGGTAGGTTACCTTGTTGATGGGATGAATTAAGAAGGGTACCCTTTGGTACACCTTGTTGTTGGTGTGAACTATGTTGAAGTCCTCCCTAATGGTGTATTGGTGGGTTATCTTGTTGATGGGATGAATTCAGAAGGGTACCTTGTGGTACACCTTTTTATTGGGATGAACTAGATACTAAATATTTCCCTAATGGTGCATTGGCAGGTTACTTTGTTGGTGGGATGAATTATACTGAAGGTTTCCCTGATGGTGTGTTGGTGGGTTATCTTGTTGAGTGGATGAATTGAGAAGGTTACCATGTGGTACACCTTATTGTTGGTATTATTGACACAGAAGGGGATCGTGTGGCCCACCTTGTTAATTGAGCATGGTACCCTATGGCACACGTAGTTGTTAGTATTGTTCACTAAGAAGGGGATTGTGTGGCCCACCTTGTTGATTGAATAGGGTACCCTATGTAATGATGGAAATTGTATTCCCTTCTTGGATATGGTACAATTTCTCACTTGATCTAGTGTTGCAATTTTTTTTACACATTCACATTGGATTTAGGGCCCTTTTAAGCTAAATTGACCTAATTTTACCTTAATTTAATGTTGTAAAGTGTATTTATTTACACATTCACATTAAGTTTTAGGCCCTTGTAAACTAAATGAACTTAATTTTTCTAACTTGGGGTGTTTTAAATTGTTGTGTCATAATTTGACACTAATATAGGGTTTGTATTACTCACTGGGCTTATCTATGCATTAATTGGCCCTAATTTACTTCCACAAGCCTTATTTAATGTATATTTGTGAGGTTAATCCTGACATAAACCAACATCCAATCATAATTCAAGTTTTTTTAGGTTGTTTGGCCTAGATTTAGTGATCTAGGACTCATACACCACATTGGATGTTTGAGTCCCACCTAGGTTTTTTGGGCCTCAATCAAGATTTTACATCATTCTAAGTATTTTGAAAAAGGTGCCCCATAGTTAAGCCTAATCGGACTCATACGCCACCTCTAGCACATGATGCCATGTGGCCCAAAGTAAAATTCAATTCAAATTCTTGGAAGGATTTTATCATCCTAGATCTAAAGTCAACTTGTAGTGTTGTAATTTTGGGAAATTTGGCATAAACAAGTACAAATACAAGGTTATTTAACTTATTTTCACCTAATACTTTCAAGAGAGCATTCCTAATAGCAAGTTTGCGATTACAAGACTTCATAAGAGCATTCTAGAGTCTTCAAGAGAATTTCTAAGGAATTCAAGGGTAGATTTCTTCATCAATTGTTGTAGCAATTAAAGATCCATCATCATGTCATGGTTATCAAGCATCAAGCATGTTGTTGAGCTAATGTTGTGATGTGGTATCCTAGATCCATTTGCAAGCATTGTTTCATGTCAAAGTTCAAGATAAAGATCTATATTCTACATGGACACTTCATGTTAGATTGGTGATTTACATATCAAGACATCATTCAATGTATCATTTTCAATGTTTCATATTTCATGTTTCATGTTCATATTTCATGGTTTCATCACAAGGTTTAATTACCTAAACAGGGTTTGACAAAGGCAAACCCCCATTTCCTAACAATCAACTAGTTTTTCCTTTTGTTCACATATGTGATTGTAGATCTAGGTGATTTTCATTTGAAGATCCTTTTAAGATTAGGTTACAAGGTTGATATCTTCACAAAAATTAACCTACAAGTTACAAATTAGGGTTTCAAATCTGGAAATAAAGTGTGAAAGGAAGAGAAGAGATTGGAGACTTTATCCAAGCCTTAACCTTTTAAAAAATTAGAGTGGTATTGATACACCACTTTTTTATGAGTCTCAGTATACGGATTTTTATAGGTTTCAGGAGATTCATGCTCACCACTATCAGATTCTAGTTTTGGCACATAAACCTTAGTATGGGACTAGATCGCCTAGAATAGCACATGAGTCCTAGTTGGAACTAAACAAGTTTTCAAGGTTTTGGAGCTCATTTTGGTCTCATCATTCTTCCAGGTGAACCTCTATTCATTCTCAATTTGTTACTTTGCATTTTAGTTTCATTCCCTAGGCCATTTAGTTAGGTTTTACATGTCATTTTCATATCTTGTCTTTCCAAGCCCTATCTTGGTGATGAAACCTTTGTTAGTCATTTTTAGTACTATAGAACACCCCTATTGTAAGATCTCTCTCCTTCATTTCATCCCTAGCTTGAGATCTCTAGGGGTCTCTTTGAATGTTTGTTAGTGATATAGGAGGGTCTCATCTCCCTTGTTTCATCTTCCAAAAAGGGGGAGCCATATTCCCAACATTACATTTTGGTGAACCTATCCTTTCAAACACCTCATTTTTTATTTGGAGTGCATCATAATCCTAAGTATATAGCTTTCATTGACTTTGCATTAGGTGTTGCATTAGTGAATGGGCATCTAGGGTTTAAAAATATTGCATTAGTGAAAGTGCATATAGGTTAATTTTTTACATCTTGCATAAGTGAATTTCATCTAAAAACTATAATTGCACTTACCATAAACATCATAAAAATGAGAAAATGTAACATTCACATAGAAATTTCTAAAAACACTACAAAAATCCTAATTTAGGACTCATACACCTCTCTTGGTGATTTAGTCCTAGTAGAAGTTCTACCTACTTTCTGGGATTTCTGTGTTGTGCATTTTTCAACATTTGAACCCTTGAAAAACCCTGACTCAGACTCAAATTCCCCTCTAGGAGAATTAGTCCCAGATCAGCCCTAACACTACCTTTTACAACATTGAAAACCTTGTTTCTACATGTTTGTTTGTTGTCATTAGTTATCTGTTTCAGTTGGTTGAGCTTTTGTTACATGCATTTCATAGAATCTAGCTTAATTTGGCTCTGGTATGGAATTTCTTAATATCAAATTTACATTTACAACATTGCATTTTTATATTGTTTCATAGTGTAATCAACAAATTACCTTTTTTTTTATTTGAAAATTTCATTTATACATTTCACTTTAGGTCATTGCATTGCACTTTACTTGAAGCATTGTATACTTTCAATAGCTTATTTGTTCAAGATAGCATGTTTTATTTTAAGAGATATGGTTAAAAATGGATTGCATAAGTACAACATCCCCTCTTATGAGTTCAATTTAGAGTACAACAATGAGATCATTAAGAAACATGTTAACCATCCTTCCACTATCTTTCATAGTTATGAGAACATCTTAGAGAATGAGAATCAAACCATTGACGATGATATGAAGTCATTTTAGAAGAACCAACCTTTGAATGTCATGAACATCTAGCTTGCAACAAAGTCATTTTAGAAGAAAAAACCTTTGAATTTCATGAACATCTAGCTTGTAGTTCTCCTAAAAACTCTCCTCCTAAGGAGGATACCATGGTGCAATAAAATGATAACATTTACAATAGTGACATAGTTTCCTTAGATGAAGATGATGAAGTAACATTAGTCTCTCCTTCACTATGGGAAGTTAATATTATTCAACCTCAACTCATCCTTTACCCACTTTCACACAAAGCTCAAACTCAAAACAAAGTTGAGCTTATCCTTTACCCACCTAAGAATAATGTTTCACAACAACCGAGTTATAATACCAATGCTCATACATATAACACTAGAAACAATATACAACCAAGACAAGAACCTTCAACATCCCTCCCATTTTTTAATTATTTCTTGCCTAATGCCCCTCATTTTCCTTCACAAAGTGCAAAAGAGTATGATCTTGTTGAACAACTTAAGAAAACTCCTACTAAAATATCATTATGGGATATTATTCAAGCATCCCTTCACTATCATAACATGATTCAAAGTTCCTTACAACAAGTTCCTATACATCCTCATGTGCAACTGAATGACATAGAAACCATGATTCAAGAAATGAATGTTGACATTTTTTTCCATAAAAGTGACCTCCCTCCTTCAGAAGTGCAAAAACAAAATGATGATTTCATGATAATAGCTAGATACAATAGAACAGAAATAAAGAGAACCCTTGTCGAAAATGGCCCCGCTTTTAATGTGTATAGCATAAACCTTTTGGATAGGTTCATTGTGGATAAATAAAAAATTCAACCCAATTCTTTCTCTATCAATGGATTTGACAATGTAGGAAAACAACTGCTTGTTATGATCACTTTACCTATTAATGTTGGAAATGCCACATTAGAAACACTAATCCATGTTATGCCTCACAATCTTTCATATAATCTTCTTTTAGGATAGCCATGAATTCATGCAATGAATGGGGTGCCTTATACTCTTCATCGTATAATGAAGTATGTCTAAAACAACAAAGTGTACATACTCGAAGCTGATATTGAACCAAATAATTGTCTAAACATTAATAAAAACAAGAAAAATCCTTTCAAAACATTGACACCAAGCACACAAGTGGAACCCATGCAAGAGGAAGACAAAGAAAAACATATTGAGGAAGTCATGAAGCTATTAGGAGATGACTGGAGTTCCTTAGATTTCACATCATTCATGGGAAAATATGAGATCATAAACAAAGACTCTAAAAAGGAAAAATAAAAAGCAGTAATGTCAACACAAAATTCAAATGATCCTTTGAAAGCATACACCTCAATCACTTTAGAACAAAAGAAAACAAATTACACAACAAAATTTGACCAAATTGACTATCAATAGCCACCAAATCCAAAACAAATAAAAATGCTTTATGGAAAAGGTTGTGAACTCATGAATTAACTTGGATATAGTCAAAAAGCATGTTGTACTATAGAACAAGGTATCCATGTCCCTATAAAGCCTCACACGCAAGAAAATACTAGTGGTCTTGGTTATTTCCCCTCGAAAGAAATAAACAAGCCTTCACTTAATATCAACACTATTACAAAAGATTCCTCTAAGTCAACTTTAACATTAGTGCATCTTTAACTAATAGAAAATCGTGGTCTTGATTGTTACCCTTTGGAAGAAATGAAAGAAACAAAGAAAACCTCACTTAACATCAATGTCATCATGCAAAATACTAACGTGTCGAGTTCATTAGATTTTGCACCTTCTTTCAAGGAGAGAAAAAAATCTCACAATCTAAAAACTCTTGTGTAGGTATGACACCTTGTACATCTAAGCAAGAGATATATTCTTCGCAAAATAATTAAACATCCTTTACTTTTGATCGAGAGTATCTTGACAATACTACTCCAAGATCTTTTGATATCTCTCCCTCCAAGAATATGAAAAACATTTTACTAAAATATTTCATTTTGTGCATATCTTAGAGTTCATGGTCATTCTACTAATGAATATAAGGCTTTGAGTAACAAAATTCAATATCTTAAGGATTGTGGTGCTCTTCCTTGGGTTGAAGCATTATGTTCCTATAATTGATATTGTTTTTCACTCTAGCATGTTTCTCATCAATCATCTAGGCTCATCCTTGTCTTGTTCTAAGTAGGGGAAAGGGATTAGGTAGCCTTGTCTTCATATGTCACTTGTCATTCTCTCTTTTGGTTAGTTGAGCACCTTTCATGTACATATTTAAGAGAAAGCTTGGGATGTGGACAACATACCTTAAGTTGGCTCGCATGTGACGTACCGAGTTATACATTTTGGGGGCAACCCCTTCCCATTTTCAAGATGTAGCTTATTAGAAACATATGACTTGGCATAGGTATTTTCCGAATAAGCTTTGATGTATTCTTCTTGTAGTGACCGAAAAAGGTCCCCCTAACTTGGCCTTGATTTAGTGTTCTAATATGTCTAACATATTCACATTAAGTCTTGGGCCCTTGTGAACTAAATGAGCTTATTGGTGCCTTGTTTGAAGTGTCAAGTAAAGTGTTGTAGCACACTTTTACACTTTTCTAGGGTTATCTTTGATAATTAGACATTCTTATGCTTAAATTGGCCTTCTTTTGCATCCACAAGCCCCATTTAATGCATATTTTTTAGGATAATCCCAACACAAATCAATACCCAACCATAATTTAAGTGTTTTCAACTTGTGTGGCCCAAATCGAACTTGGATTCACACCTTTCTAAGCATTTTAAAAAAATTTCTTGAACCTAGTTTTATGATTCAAGTAAGTGTTCAATTCAAGATCTACATCTATTGGAGCCACTTCATTAATAGGGTTTCATGAGTTGCAACATCATATTTTGTTTATTCATCAATCTTCACTCCTATTTCATTCTATTTCAAGGTTTGATTACCAAAAAAGGGTTTGACCAAGGCAAACCCCTATCCACTAACCCAACATTTTTTCCTCTCTTTTATGTGTGATTTGTAGGTTTAGATTGAAGAAACATTGAAGAGAAATTTTGGAAGAAATTGTCAAAGTGCATAAAGTTGTCAAAGTTGTCATCAAGCCTTAGAGAACATTGGAGAACATCTACAAGTTGATTTATAGAGATTAAAATCTAGAAACCTGAAGAAGTAGATTGAGTAGACTGAGAAGAGCATATTCAAATCCTAAAGTTTTAGAAAACCCTAACTAGACTAATTCACCACTTCTAGTGAATGAGTCTCAATTTTGGTCAAAATTGAATAGATTTTGTAGATTTGAATACCCATTTGGTAGATTCTTGTTCCCACACGAAAACCCAAATTTTGGACCGATTCTGCTAGCTTTCCGAATGATTCCAAATCAGCATTAAAATAAGATTTTCTAGCATTTCAGACCTCCTTCTAGCCATATTTAGATTTCTAGGTCCATAAATTTCATTATGTAGCTTTTTGTTTTGTTTCATTTTCATTTTTGGGTCATTTAGTGAAGGTTTGCATTGAATTAGGGTTCTACATTTCATCTTGCATTATACTTTGCATTAAATTTTTCTTTCCAAGTCTTAACTTGGTGGTGAATAGGTTATTAGCTTACAATCAACCTCTAGGATAGCCCTAGTGTAGTACCTCTTTCTCCTTTGCATTGAGATCTCTAGGGTTATCCTTGAATGAAATTGGGTAGTGGGTGTGTTCTATTTCTTAAAACCATATGATAGTATTGTACCACTTTTTCTACATTTCACTTCTACTTTGAAGCAATTGCTCACAACAATGGTGTTAACAACTGCTTTAAAGCGGGGGCATACATTGACACTCATGTTTCACTGCATGATTTTCTTTCTTCTTGTGATGCATCCTTTTATTAGTGGTGTCATTGGGTTTGATTTCCTATGAGAGCATGATATTTCTTTGAATTATCATCTCTTGGAGACATTAGACACAATTTTCCATAAGAAGAGACTTTTCATGAATTAAGAAAAATCCCTTTGAATGCACCTTACACTATTTTTTCATTTACAACAATTGTTATATAGCCACCTTGCATAGCACACTTTGCTTGCCTATGGTGCCATCATGTTTGTTCATGAGTTTCAATCATACGAAGCTTTGATTTCCTCGTGAAGCTCGAAGTTCATTATTATGTGGTGCTTTGTCAAATTTATTAGGAGGTATAACTTTGGTATGGTTAACGCATGATGAGAAGCCTAAACGTTGGCATGACTTTCTCATTATACAATGAGAAGCCGATATAGAGGCATGAATTTCTCACTAAGCCACCCCTTTTGATACTCACCCAACAGACAACTTGGAGTTTTTTTGCCTCAAAGTGAGCATGGATTTTTAGAAAAACAACTTAGATTTGATCCACATCATGTTGGAAAAATGTCAAGGCTTGATCCACCTCTTCTTATTTTTGATTTTTTTTGTTTCTCTCTCTTTTTATTGACATTTCATGATCATATATCTTGATGTTGCATATTATACACCTTGTGCATGTCCTTTTTGTGCTTATGTCAATTTAACATAGGATCTTGGATCTCGGTGGCTTGGTCACCTCCTTTGATCTTTTTCATCCTTTGTTTCCCACATAGGTATGCTTTCAACCCTCTTGAATGTCTACTTTACTATGAGTTTGAAGCAAGTTCATCCTCTCACTAAAGTGGGGGCTCGATGTAATGATAGAATTTATATTCCAAATCTTAGAGATGGTATAATTTCTCACTCGATCGAGAAATGGTTAACATTAAAATTGACCTAATGTCACCTTGATCTAGTTTTGTAACTTTTTTTACACTTTCACATTGGATTTAGGGCCCTTTCAAGCTAAATTGACCTAAATTTTCCTTAATTTAATGTTGTAAAGTGTATTTATTTACACCTACACATTAAGTTTTGGGCCCTTGTAAACTAAATGAACTTAATTATGAATTATTTAGGGTGTTGTAAAGTATTGTATCACACTTCCACACTAATATAGGGTTTTCATTACTAATTGGGCTTATCTATGTCTTAATTGGCCCTATTTTACATCCACAAGCCTTATTAAATGCATCTTTTCAAGGATAATCCTGACAAAAACCAACATCCAATCATAATTCAAGTGTTTTTAGGTTGTGTAGCCAAAATTTAATGATTAGGGACTCATACACCACTTTGATCATATGAGTCTCACCTAGGTTTTTGAGCCCCAATCTGAATTTTATGTCATTCTTAGTATTTTTGAAAAATGTGTCTCACAGTTAAACCTAAAGGGACTCATAGGTCACTTCTGGCATATGAGTCCCATGTGGACCAAAATAAAATTTAATTCAAATTCTTGGTAGGATTTTATCCTCCTAGATTTGATGTTGGCTTGTAGTGTTGTAATTTCTAGAAATTTAGCATAGACAAGTATAAGTACAAGGTTATTTCACTCATTTTCACCTAAGACTTTCAAGAGAGCATTTCTAATAGCACGTTTTTGATTACAAGACTTCACAAGAGAATTCTAGAGTCTTCAAGAGAATTTCTAAGGAATTCAAGGGTACATTTTTTTATCAATTGTTGCAACTATTCAAGATCCATCATGTCAAGGTTATCAAGCATCAAGCATGTTAGTGAGCTAGTGTTGTGATGTAGCATCCTAGATCCATTTACAAGCATTGTTTCATATCAAATTTCAAGATCAAGATCTATATTCTACATGGCCACTTCATGTTAGATTGTTAATTTACATCTCAAGACATTGTTGTGCCTTATTAACACATTCCCTGCTTGGACCGGGGAACCCCCTCTTTAAGTTTTGGATCTGTCAAGTTAGATTCACGTTTTCCCACTTTTTGTACCCCTATTTTGGGCCCAAGTTGGTCAAGTTCTTTCAAAATTGAAAAATCTTAGCATGTCGCATCATTCACCAATGTTTCATGAAATTTCAAGCTTATGTGGAAAAATCACTACGGATTTCCTCCATGCAGAAGTCATGTTCCTTTTCACCACCTGTGGAACTTGCTTTGCCAATTTCATTGATAGACTTTTGTCTCTATTTTTCCATTGCTTATGTCATTTTTCCTCCATTTTCTTGTAGCAGATTTCTCACACACCACTTTTGCACCTCATTTTTCTGCACGACCTTCCACTTACTGGCTTCTTCCTATCATTTTTTCATATGGAATTTTTCCTCATAGCTTCCACACCCATCACACATCTTTCGAAAAAACTCAAATTAATGAGCACCTTAATGGTGGTTAATTCTATTGTACCATTGAAAAAAGGAAACTTACTTGATTTGGGAATAATTAATGACAAATTGGACTTAATGGGGCCTTTTTTTAGTGTTGTGAGGTGTTTTTAACATCCACATTCGGTCTTGGACCCTTGCAAACTGAATAAAATGAATTTATTAATGTCTTGTAAAGGTGTTGTAAAGTTTTGTTAATGACTTTCACACTTTTCTAGACTTTTATTCAGCATCTAATTCTAATAGTCCTTTCTTCCCTTCTTTTGAATTAAATATTATTTTAATTGAAAAGTTAGCTTTTTCCTCTTCTTCTATAATTAAATAATTATTTTAATTATTTAATTATCCCTTCACTCTCCATTAAATAATTATTTAATTATCTCATTATTTGTTCTCACCTTTCTTTTTAAATAAATAAAATCAATATTTTATTTATTTCTCCTATATTGGCCACCTAAATTAAATAATCTTTATTATTTAATTTTCTCCAACAACTTCTTTTTCTATTCCAATCTTATCCTCTACTCAAGTCTTTATCTATCCATGTCTTTCTTCTCTCAATTAACCTCCACCCTTGATTAAGTTATTTTCTAATTTAATCTTGGCCCTTGATTGTGACCCTTATTATTAACTCTCTTCTATAAAAGGAGATCTTTAAACCCTAATTCATTCACCTAATTCATTCATTCATAATTCCTTTCATTATCTATCTCAACTCAAGTAAGCTCTGGGTTTAGCATTTTAAGTCTTCACAAGGAAGCATCTTCAAGAACATCATCAAGGAATTCAAGAGAAAGATTCTTCATCCATTGTTGCAGCAATTCAAGATCCTTCATCATGGCAAGTTTCTAATTACATTGTTTCATATTTCATGTTTTGTTATCTTATTTCATCATTTTGGTTTAATTACCCAAACAGGGTTTGACCAAGGCAAACCCACAATTAGACAACAAATTTTAAGCTATTTTGTAGGTATTTTCTGAGATTCAGATATGGGTTTCTGACAAGAAGTGTTGTGCAGGTGACAAGATATAGATCCGAGATTTTAATTTGTAGAAAATTGAAAAAGGATTTATTTTCCATGGATGGAAAATGAGTCCCACTAGAGGTGGTTGTCAAAGTTAAATGCAGATTCCAATACCCATTTTGCAGAAATCAGTTTTTGGGTAGAAAACCCTAACCTAGGACTAATTCGCCCAGGGTGGTGAATGAGTCCCAGTCAGCCAAAAAGTCAACTCTTCTAGATTTTTACAATGGTTTACAGTCTTCATCACTCTTACAAGTGGACATATTCAATTTTACAACTTTATGTTTAGTTCTATTTGCATTTTTTCCCATCCTTTTAAGCCTTTTGCAAATGTCACTATCTTTCCAAACGTGCTTCACATTTCATTAGTTTTGCATTAATAATCAATCCATTTTATTAGTTTGTTGCATTTAGACATATTTTCATTGTACTTACATTAGTTTGAGTGAACCACCTAGATTTTATGTGGGGTTGATCTCTCTCCTTTAGGTGAAAAACCCTAATTGAGCAAGAGATTCATAGCACCCTACACCCCTAAAATCTTAGAATCATCTATATATATCGGCCCTTTGACATGTCATTTTCACCTGGGTTTTCTAAATTTGGAGAGCGAAGGAGATTGTTGCTCCCACAGAAGAGCTTGAAGATTGAAACAACAACTACATCCTCCATTCGCATGGCAAAGGTATGCATTTGAATCCCATTTTAACAACCAAAGAAAAATTCTCATCAAAATCAATACCCTTTTTCTGTGAAAATCCCTTTACAACTAACCTAGTTTAAATCTTTTCTTACCTCCATCCTCCTCTTTCAGCCTATATACCCATTTGTTTGGTAAATTCTTTTTACTTGCAGGCAACTTGCATAATTCCCAAGTTTGATTTTTCATCAAGGATTCCATTTCTTCTTCCATTCCATTCTCCCACTAAAACTTGGTATTCACTTGCATATCTTCATCATAACAGTTTGGTTCACGAATATCAGTTAATAAAATAGAATACAAAGAGGGAGAATTTTTTTTTGGGGGTCTACTTATCCTTGAAGATCATCTAACATTCACTGGAGTTTGTGTTATTTCTTGTTGCTTCTATTACGGAGCATGAGGAACCACTAAAACATCATTGTTTGGTGTATCATCAAACACTACATAATCACTTTCTTTCTTCTCATGCTACTACAATTGATCTTTATACAACACTTTCTCATTGAATATGACATCCCTACTTCTCACAATTTTCTAATTTTCAAAATCCCAAAGCCTATAACCAAATTCATCAAATCCAACAAATATACATTTCTTTGATTTTGCATCAAGCTTGGTTCTATTTTCAAAATCTACATGTGCAAATGGTTCACAACCCATGGTTTTGAGAAAAGAATAACTAATGTTCTTAATTTTCCATGCTTCCTCTAGAATACCACAACCCAAAGGATTAGAGGGACCTATATTAATTAAATAAACATTAGTGTTTATAGCCTCTACCCACATATATAAAGGCATCCCAACATGCAATGTCATAGTCTATGCACACTCTATTATTGTTCTATTCATGCACTTAGCCACTCCATTTTCTTGTGGAGACATTGGAACCATTTTCTACCTACGAATACCATTAGAGGAACAATAATCTTCCAAATATTTGGTGCAATACTTGCCACCATTATCAAATATAAGAATTTTTAACTTTTTACCCATCTCATTCTCAACCAAGCTTCTCCATTTTTTAAAAGTTTCAAATACATTAGATTTCTACCTAAGGAAATAATTTCATGCATTCCTTGTTGCATCATCAATAAAAGTGGTATAATACTAAGAGCCACCAAGAGAAGATACTTGAGTTGGTCCCCATACATCTGTATGCACAAGCTCTAATTTCTTGTCTTTCTTTTGCTTCCCATCCTTGAGAAAACTAACTCTCTTTTGTTTTCCATACACATAACTTTCATAGAAATCCATATTACCACATTTTAGACCTGGTAAAACATTATTTTAATGAAGTAATTTCATATCATTTGCACTCATATGCCCAAATAGACCTATTATGTCATAGTGTTGATTCACAATCCACAACAACTATTTGATTTTCTACCTGCTAAACTACAACTATTCTTGAACATTGATTTTTATCTACAATAGCTAAAGTAGAAGGAACAATATTCCATGTACAAAGATATAAGGTGCCTACTTGCACACCTTTTGCTACCACTAAGGCACCTTTTGTAACTTTCCAATTTTTATCACTAAATGTAACAACACAACCTTCATCATTTAGTTGCCCTACTGAAATTAATTTTTTGCTTAACTTTGGAATGTGCCTTACCTCATGTAGTATCTAATGATTCCCCTTCTACAATTTAATCTTTACTCTTCCCTTTCCAACAATCTGATAGGGTTCGTTATCTCCCAAATAAACCATCCTGAAACCCCCTTGGACATAATCAATAAAATAACTTCTATGGGGCGTAGCATGAAATGAAGCCCCTGAATCTAACACCTAAGAATCATTGGAATTATCAAGGGAAAGAATCAAAGCATCCTCATCATATTTATTACTTACCACATTTTCCTTTTTATTTCCTTCCTTTTTGTCTCCTTTATTTTTTCCAGACCAACAATCTTTCTTTAAATGACCCAGCTTACTGCAGTATCAACAATCATTCTTTTCTCTAGATTGGGATGGTTTATCCTTTTATTTTCCTCGTGACTTCCCTTGAATTCAAGAATTGGTTCCTTTCTCCTTTGTTTTTCCTGTACTTTTTGCATTCAAAAAACTACCTGATGTGTATGTTATATCTGAGCTTTTCCTACAAATTTCCTTGCTGAAAATAACACCAACAACATCATCAAATTTCAATGTATTTGAACCAAAAATAAAATTGCTAACAACCATTACCAAGCTATTCTAACTTTTAGGAAAAGAACATAGAATCAAAAGAGCCCTAACTTCTCCATCAAAGTTTATATTTACAAAATTTAATTAACTGGTAACCATATTAAACTCATTTAAATGATCAACAACTGACCCACCTTCTACCATTTTCATATTTAATAAACACTTCATAAGAAATACCTTATTCAAAGTGGAAGGATTTTCATATAACTTTGCTAGGGTTTGCATCAACTCTTGAGTTGTCTTTGTTGTTGCAATATTGAATGCCACTGATTGTGCCAGGAATAAACACATACTTCCAAGTGCCTTTCTATCCAAAATATCGCAGTCCTCATCAGACATTGCTAAGGGTTTCTTAGGTTTCCCTTCCAATGGCTGCCATAAATCCTTCTGATAGAGGTAGTCCTCCATCTTCATCTTCAATAACTGGTAGTTCTTCCCATTGAACTTCTCAACCTTCAACTTACCCTCATCTACCATTAATCCCATTCAATTGTGAAACCTTCTTGCAGAGGATAACTGAACACAACCTTTCTCTGATGCCACTTGTTAGGGTTAGAGGGAATATATCTAATAGTTAAATACAAATTTGATCAATAAAATAGAGAAATAAAACACAGAGAAAAATTATAGCATTAACAAGACAACACAAAGAATTTAACGTGGTTCACCCAATAAGGGCTACATCCACCAAACTGCAACCATCCAATAATTTTATTATCCAGTGAAAAACATATTACAATCTCGTGAATAATTCCCTACTACAACTCCCATGCCAACCGCTTATTACAAACTTTTTAGAAGCTTCCAAAATTAGGGTTTTACAATGTCATTTTTTACGAAGCAAAAACATAGGATAAAAAATAGCATACATGAAGATTCTACAGTATAGCATGATTAGTCGCCACATACCAACATGTTGCATTCATATTTTCATTACATTTTCACTTTGAATTTCTAGAAATTTTGAACCTAAGACTCACTGCCTTAGACTTGGAACTGCAAGACATTATTGAAAGCTTGAAAGTCATTCAAAAATTGTTTAAAAATACTTAACCAAGACCCATTCACCCTTACAAGAGAATGAGTCTCTAATCAGGTCAAACCTGAACCTTCTAGCATCTGAAAAGGAATTAAAAATCACTCTAAAATTAACAAAAACATCTTAGAAAAACTTAACTAGGACCCATTTTCCCTTATTGGCGAATGAGTCCCTATTAGATCCTAATCTACATTTTCTAGAAATTAAAATCTCAATTTTAGGATTTTTTTTACTATTGTTACTTTCATGTTTCAGTTTCCTGGTCTATTGTTTCATCCAATTCATTGCATATAGCTTAAATTTCTTCATTTCAATGCATTGTTAAAATTCAAATTTTTGTTTACAACATTCCATTTTCAGTTTATTACATTCTATAATCAATAAATTGTATTGCTTAGAATCTAAAAAATTTCATTTCATTCTAGGTTGTTGCATTGCCCTTTTTTATTTTAGGGTTTACACACTAGATTTGTAAAACTTGTAAGATATTTACAACCTAGTTCCCTATTAACAATACTATTGTAAGATGAAGTTTGAGGCTCATGTCATCCCGCGATATCTCACTTGCCATGGATCTTGGGTTTCCTATCTCTCTTTTTGATAGTGTTAATAATCAACCCTCCATGGCTAATAGTTTGCATACTTCATTTCCAATGACTTCACCTCCTACAACCAATGTGGTTAATGTTACCAACACCATTCCTACCATCACTTCTTGTACTCAATATTTGGGATCTACTCAAATACAAGGTGGAATTCCAATTCCATCTTCTATGATACCAATATCTATTCCTACATACACTAGTACAGGACCCACAACAACCTTTCAACCTACATCGACCCTGCAACCTACCAAAATTGTTCAACCAACCACAACAATCATACCTACTAGCACTATGTACACCTCCTTAGGTATTCCCACAAGAATTACTTCTACCTTTGTGAAATCAAACACAAAAATCCCCTCAACAATCCACCTTCACTAGCCTACAATTCACTAGCCCTCTAATACATACACCAGTGCACCTTATTATCCTCAACCTTACAACCAAAATGACCCTCTCATTAGCTCACTTTTACAAACTATGACATCCCTCCAACAAAAAGTGGCGATATTTCAACAAAACAACAACAATCAACCTTTACAATATGTCAAATCCAACCCAATATCTTTTGACATATTAAGAGTGCAAACGACACAACATATTGAAGTTTCTTGATTTGAGAAATATGGTAAAAAAGGAGATCATATAAGACATGTTTCCACTTTCACAGCCTTGTGTAGTGATTTTGTCTTTGAGGATAAACTTTTGGCTAATCTATTCCCTAGGTCCTTGAAGGATACTACTTTAGTGGTGTAGGAGCAAGGTGGTCATAGGATGGGTCTAGGGGGTGTTAAAGTTTTAATTATGTTAAATAAGGTCTAAAAGACCATATAATATGCATTTGAGGGTGTTTAGTGTCTTAGGAGGTCAATTGGGTGAAAAGTGTAAAAGTTGTAAAGTGTTGTCAAGAGCAACATTGACATAAAATGCAATTTAGGAGTTAAGTAATGCAAATGTCAGTTATGAATGTTGGTTGGACACAGTTTTGATTTTAAATGGTTTAAAAATCCTCTCCAAGACTCAATGTAAGATTGGAGAAGCATTGTACTGAATTTTCTATAAGAAACACCATGTTTATTGTGCAATTCTATGTTATTTTACTATTTTTTTGAACTTTAAAGGCTCTGTACGGACTCGTACAAGCTCCAAATCATCAATATTTCATAGAAATCTATAGTGGCATGTTTCAAGTTTCATTTGAATCTATTTTTATAGTCTAACACTGAATTTAGAGTGTTCTCTTTGAAATTCTAAGACTACCTATGCAGAACAGGGAAGGGCCAGTTTGAGGGTGCAACAATGTATTGAAGTCATTCCACTTGTTGTCCATCTTATATCTTGGTGAAATGGCTTCTTCAAGTATTTTTTAATTGTTTTCTTTTATTTATTTTTTTGGTTTATGGATACAGGTTGCAAAATAGAGGGATGCTCTAGGGCTGGGCAGTGATAATTTCTTGTGAAAATGGAGGCTTTGAGAAAACTTTTGATGATTTTTTGATGAGAATGACCTTGTAAGGGTTTCGTAAGATTTTTTAGACATAATAGAAACTTTTTTATATGTTGGTTTTGTTTTATGAGTCTAGTAAAGTGTAGATACAATAAAACCCTAGGTTTTTGCATGTAAATAGAGCGTTTGATGGGTCAGTGAACTAGAAGCCTTGTGTCTATCTACAAATGAGGAAATTTGGTGTTTTGAAACCTGATTGTTGATTGTTTGAAGAGATTTGATGAAAACTATGTGTTTCAGAGGTACCTCCTTTGGAAAAATGGGCTAATTTAGTAGCCTTTGAGTAGGGCAACATACTGAATCTTGGTGATAGACTAAAGAGACCTTGTGTGATTAGTTGGGGCATTGTGTTTGGGTCTAACTGGATGCTTATTTTATGTTATGTTGGAATTTTTGTGGAATTCTCTAAAAGATATTTCCATTTGATTATTTTTTAAAACTACGAGAAATATTGGTGAAGGTTTGAGTAAAAGTCACGTGTTTGTATTCAGGGGAAGATTCTTTAGTTTGAGACTAATCAAATTTTGTTGGATATTGTGTTCCTCCACCTTGTCTACATCACAGTGGTATCAGAGCATAGGGATAGGATCCCTTCTTGGTGATTTGTTTGGTTTTTGCAAGCTTGAAGAAATTTGATTAGAGAAGATTCCTCCTAAAGGAGTTGGTGCTGCTAGAGAGTTGCAAGACCTGAAAGAGAAGCATACTAAGCTTCTAGAATCTCATAATGCAGTTTTGGCAAGGCTTGCTTCCTTGAAGACAAGGAAAAGGGGAGAAGTGAATGAAGAAAGTGAAACAAAAGAGAAGGATGAAGACTATGAATATGTTGAAGAAGAACTAGACACTGAAGATTAAAGAATGGTGAAGATGCTCAAAGCAGTGAAAGGTGAATCAATAAAGGTAAAATTTGATCTTCTTGTTTATTGTGGTAATTTAAATGAATAGGAATTACTTGATTAGATAGTTGTTATAGATAACTATTTAAAGAGTGAAGATATTTCAGAAGAACATATGGTGAAGGTGGATAAAACAAAGTTAAAGGGACATGCTCTTCTATGGTGGGATTATGAGGAAGTAGAGAGGAGGAAACCATGAAAATCAAGGATCACTTCATGGGATAGGATGGTACAAAATTTGAAAGGTAAGTTTATTCCAAAGAACTATGAGGCTAAGTTGTATAAAAATTTGCAAGGATTGAAACAAAAAGAAGTAGATGTTAAAGCCTACACTAATGAATTTTACAAATTAAGCATAAGATCTAGAAGGGATCAGGATGAGGCTGAGAAGGTGGCTAGGTATCTAGGTGGTTTGAGGTTTAATATTCAAGATGAACTTGTGGTTGCTAACCCCAAATCTATTGAAGAATTTTTTCAATTAGCAATCAGGGTGGAGGAGAAACATAAGAGGAGACATGAAGAATAAATTAGAGGAAGAGGTGGTACTAGAGCAAGAGTGAGAGGAAAAATTTATACACCAAAGCAGCCAAATGAAGAACAAGGAGAAAATAAGGGTAAGGAACAAGGTATTGATACTAGAGGTGGTTTTAGAGGTAGAGGAGGGTTTAGTGCTAGTAGAATTTCTAATGATTTTGAAGGGAGATGTTATACATGCAATGAATTTGGTCATCCATCTTGGAAATTTCCTGAAAGAGTTGGTAGTTCATCAAGTGGTGAAAAGAGAATTTATAGGAGAGAACAATTGGTTCAAGACAAGGAGTGTGAAAGAAATCATTCTACAAGTAAGAGGGTTGATCCAAAAATAGGGGAGATGTTGATGGTGAGGAAGACAATATTGAAGGTAGAAAAAGAGGTAGAACCATTGCAAAGGAAGAGTCTTTTCAAACCTAATTTTAAGTGTGGAGAAAAGGTATGTAGAGTTGTAATTGATTTTGGTTCAATAGTGAACATGGTGTCTACTGAGATGGTGAATAAGTTAGATTTGAAAAAAATTCCTCATGAATTTCCTTATAAAGTCTAATGGTTAAGTGATGGATACTCTTTATTGTTGAATGAAAAGGAAGTGGTTGATTTTCATACTAGAGGTTATAGTGATAGTGTTGCTTGTGATATCCTACCTATGGATTATTGTCACCTGCTCCTAGGTAGACCCTGGCAATGTGATAGGTGAGCTTTGTATGATGGAAGAGAGAACTCTTACACAATAACTTGAAGGATGGATGTTCCTTTTTTTTAACTCCACTTGTGGAAGATGAGAAGGGAAAATCCAAGATAATAATGTTTGGTAGGCAAATATTGATAAATTTTGTGTAGGAAGACAAGAATACTAATGCTTCAATCAAGCCTAAAGCTGAGAACACAGGGACAACAGGTATAAAGGTTGAAATTGTAGTAAAGAAGGTAATGGAAGTGAATTTTTGTGAAAGTATTGTGGTGGAGACCATGAAGTGTCCAATAACTAAAATCAAGGTTAAGAAACAACAAAGATGTGTAGGAATAGAGATACAATAGTCTGATAAGACATTGACAAGGAAAGTTAATGGGGCAGTAAGTGAAAGATAGGAAGAACAGGGAAATTACAATACTTGTAAATAAGGAGGAGACCTAGGTAAGAAAATAGTGCAAAAGGCTATTAACCATTGTTTTTGTGTAGGTAAGCAAACAAGTTTTGAAAAAAGAATGAAAAAAAGGGAAAACATCAAGCCTTGACATAAAAACATAGTCAAAAGTGTAGGGCAGAGTGCAAAAGCACAATGCATGGATCAATGGAAGGAGTTTGTGGGTTAGAGGAATAAGTATAAGGCTTGGTGGAATTTCTATCAACCCAAACTCATGTGGCATGAGTTTTTTTTCCAGTGGGGTTCTATGGTACAGGAGCACATACACCCTTAATGCATAATTTGACTTGGTGAAATGCAAAAAAGTGAATCAAGGTGGTCATAGAATGATTCTAGGGGGTGATAAAGTTTTAATTATGTTAAATAAGGTCTATGAGACCATATAATATGTATTTGAGCATTTTTAGTGTCTTAGGAGGTCAATTGGGTGAAAAGTACAAAAGTTGTAAAGTGTTGTCAAGAGCAATATTGACATAAAATGCAATTTAGGAGTTAACTAATGAAAATGTTAGTTATGAATGTTGGTTGGAGGTAGTTTTGATTTTAAATGGTTCAAAAATCCTCTCCAAGACTCGAAGTAGGATTGGATAAGCATTGTACTAAATTTTCTATAAGAAACACCACGTTTATTGTGCAATTCTCTGTTATTTTACTATTTTTCTAAACTTTAAAGGCTTTGTATGGAACCGTACAATATCCAAATCATCAATATTTCATAGAAATCTAGAGTGGCATGTTTCAAGTTTCATTTGAATCTATTTTTATAGTCTAACACTAAATTTAGAGTGAGTTCTCTTTGAAATTTTGAGACTGCCTATGTAGAACAGGGAAGGGCTAGTTTTAGGGTGTAACAATGTATTGAAGTCATTCCACTTGTTGTCCACCCTATATCTTGGTGGAATGGATTCTTCAAGGATTGGTTAATTGTTTTCTTTTGTTTTTTTGTGGTTTATGGATATAGGTTGCAAAATGGAGGGATACTCTAGGGCTGGCAACTAATAATTTCCAATGAAAATGGAGGCTTTGAGAAGAGTTTCAATGATTTTTTGATGAGAATGACCTTGTAAGGGTTTGGTAAGCTTTTTTAGAAATAATAGAAACATTTTTATGCATTGGTTTTGTTTTATGAGTCGGGTAAAGTGGAGATATAATAAAACCCTAGGTTTTTGCATGTAAATGGAGGCTTTGATGGGGTAGTGAACTAGAAGCCTTGTGTCTATCTAAAAATGAGGAAATTTGGTGTTTTGACACCTGATTGTTGACTGTTTGAAGAGATTTGATGAAAAATATGTTTCTGAGAGGTACCTCCTTTGGAAAAATGGGCTAATTTAGTAGCCTTTGAGTAGGGAAGCTTACTGAATCTTGGTGATGGACTAAAGAGACCTTATGTGATCAGTTGGGGAATTGTATTTGGGTTTGGGTGGATCCTTAATTAATGTTGTGTTGTCTTTTTACGAGATTCTCTAAAAGTTATTTCCATTTGATGATTTTTGAAGACTAGGAGCCAATTGGCGAAGGTTTGAGTAAAAGTCATGTGTTTTTATTCAGGGGAATATTATTTTGTTTGAGACTGATCAAATTATGCTGGATATTGTGTTCCTCCACCTTGTTTGCATCAAAGTAGTATCAGAGCACAGGGATCAAATCCCTTGTTTTGTGATTTGTTTGGCTTTTGCAAGCTTGAAGAAAGTTGATTGGGGAAGATTCCTCCTAAAGGAGTTGGTGCTGCTAGAGAGTTGCAAGACCTGAAAGAGAAGCATGCTAAGCTTCTAGAATCTCATAATGTATTTTTGGAAAGGCTTGTTGCCTTGGAGACAAGGAAAAGGAGAGAAGAGAATGAAGAAAGTAAAATAGAAGAGGATCATGGAGACTATGAAGATGTTGAAGAAGAACTAGACCCTGAAGATCAAAGAATGGTGAAGATGCTCTAAGAAGTGAAAATTGAATCAATAAAGGTAAAAGTTGATCTTCCTATTTATGGTGGTAATTTAAATGAAGAGGAATTACTTGATTGGATAGCTGCTAAGGATAACTATTTTGAGAGTGAAGATATTTCAAAAGAGGAGATGATGGAGGTGGAAAAAACAAAGCTAAAGGTACATGATCTTCTATGGTAGGATTATGAGCAAGCAGAGAGGAGGAAACGAGGAAAATTAAGGATCACTTCATGGGAAAAGATGGTGCCAAAGTTGAAAGGTAAGTTTCTTCCAAAGGACTATGAGGTTTAGTTGTATAAAAAGTTGCAAGGCTTGAAACAAAAAGAAGTAGATGTTAAAGTCTACACTAATGAATTTTACAAGTTAATCATAAGATATAAAAGGGATGAGGATGAGGCTGAAAAGGTGGCTAGGTATCTAGGTCGTTTGAGGTTTAATATTCAAGATGAACTTGTGGTTTCTAACCCACAATTTGTTGAAGAATTTTTTCAATTAGCAATCAGGGTGGAGGAGAAACATGAGAGGAGACAAGAAAAAGAAATTAGAGGAAGAGGTGGTACTAGTACAAGAGGGAGATGAGAAATTTCTACACCAAAGAAGCCAAATGAAGAACAAGAAGGAGAAAATAAGGGTAAGGAACAAGGTATTGATACTAGAGGTGGTTTTAGATGTAGAGGAAGGTTTAATGCAAGTAGAATTTCTAATGATTTTGAAGGGATATGTTATACATGAAATGAGTTTGGTCATCCATCTTGGAAATGTCTTGAAAGAGTTGGTAGTTCATCAAGTGGTGGAAAATAGAATTGATAGGAGAGAACAATTCATTCAGGAGGAGAAGTGTGAAATAAATCATTCTACAAGTAAGAGGGTTGATCCTAAAATAGGGGAGATGTTGATGGTGAGGAAGGAAATATTGAAGGCAACAAAAGAGGTAGAACCATTGAAAAGGAAGAGTATTTTCAAAACTAATTGTAAGTGTGGATACAAGGTATGTAGATTTTTAATTGATTCTGGTTCAATAGAGAACATGGTGTCTATTGAGATGGTGAATAAGTTAGATTTGAAAAGAATTCCTCATGAATTTCCTTATAAAGTCTCATGTTTAAGTGATGGACAATATTTATTGTTGAATGAAAAGGTAATGGTTGATTTTCATATTAGAGGTTATAGTGATAGTGTTCTTTGTGATATCCTACCTATGGATTGTTGTCACCTACTCCTAGGTAGATCCTGACAATATGATAGGTGAGCTTTGTATGATGGAAGAGAGAACTCTTACACAATAGTGAAGGATGGATGTTCTTTTTTTTAACTCCACTTGTGGAAGATGAGAAGGGAAAAGACAAGATAATAATGTGTGGTAGGAAAGAACTGATAAATGTTGTGCAGGAAGACAAGAATAATAATGTTGCAATCAAGCCTAAAGTTGTGAACACAGGGACAATAGGTATAAAGGTTGACACTGGAGTAAATAAGGTAATGGAAGTGAGTTTTTGTGAAAGTATTGTGGTGGGGACCATGGAGTGTCCAATAATTAAAAGCAAGGTGAAGAAACAACCAAGAAGTGTGGGTACAAAGATACAACAGTCTGATAATATAGTGACAAGGCAAGTTAATGGGGCAATAAGTGAAAGATAGGAAGAACAGGGAAATAAGAATACTTGTAAGTAAGGAGGAGACCTAGGGAAGAAAACAGTGCCAAAGGCTATTAACCATTGTTTGTGTGCAGGTATAAGTGTAGGGCAGCAAACAAGTTTTGAACAAAGAATGAAAAAAGGGTAGACATCAGGCCTTGACATAAAAACATAGTCCTTTTCAAGAATAGACCTAGTCAAAAGTGTAGGGTAGAGTGTAAAAGCACAATGCATGGATCAATGGAAGGATTTTGTGGGTCAGAGGAACATG
>VDFB02082696.1:0-98020 GCA_007258455.2 Sequoia sempervirens
CAATCTGCCTTTAAAAAATCATCACTCCACTAAAACAAACCAGCAAGTACTCATTTGAATTGATTTTAAAAATCCCTTCCATTGGTTCAATACCCGTTTCAAGATAAAATTTATCCACAAAGCTGTGAACCGAAATGTGGTTCTAGGAGCCAAACACAATAGATCCATAAATCAATTAAATCTCCACCAAATTGATTAGAACTCACTCCAAAATTGTTTCCAAGATTAAACAAGCCAAAAACATAATTTTCCACATCAAAATGTATCACAAATCTTCATCTCAAACCCTGAAATCTACATCTTGTAAGCACATATGAAGCTCCTGAATGAAGCTCCCCAAAATCCTCTCTTGATGTGGTCTTTCACACACGAAGAAAAGGCGATCTTGAAGAGGTTTTCATCTCCAGAAGCTGAAATCCAACTCAAAGCCAAGCTCCAAAACCACAACATCAAAATATCAAACATCCATAGCGAAAATGAGCCTCCAACATCTCTTTTTACAAAGTTTCTCCAGCAACCCTAAAATGCACGCCCAACTCTTGCTTTTGATTTTTAATTCATTTTTTAAAAATATTTTGACTTCAACTTGGGCGCCCGAAGAATAGCTCAATTAAAAAGATTTAACTTAAAATCTTTACCTCAACTTAAGCCTTTACTTTTATTTAAAAATTATTTCTTTCCTCAACATGGGCGTCCATCTACAAATGCAATATTAAATTACTTTAAAGGCTTTAAAAACCACTTAAGTTGATTGTATTAGGCGCCATGGTACTTTTTATGTCCCCTCAGGACCCTCAATCATAAAATAGAAAGTTACTTTATAATAAACCTTTTTGAAGCATAAATAAAATATTAAATTGATTTAGCCTTAGTAACTTTATATCAACTGAGTTTCGTGTTGTAGTGACCTGCCTGACTTGGACCCGTTGACCCAAATTGACTTACTATTTTTAGTAAGTCCTAAAAATAGTAAAAAATGCCTTGAAGCCAGAGTCGAAGAGAAGTTGTGGCACTCGAGAAGGCTCACCCAAGACCGAAGTGTTGAACCAAATCACTTGCTAAAAATAACACTTACTAAAAATAGTAAGTGTTCCCGGATCAACCCTAACTAACTGAGGGTGTCGAAAAAAGGGGACATTACAGTGATATCCATTTGCCAATATAATGGAGTGTTGTCGAAATTTCTGCAAACTCTTGCTTTGAGGAATGCATACCTCCTCGCCCCCTTGGTTTTGTGCTTGCAAGATAGCACCTAGCTAAGTTTGTGACTATTCTTTACACTAAAGACCAAATTGAGCCTATTGAGATGAAGATTTATGAAGTTTTCTGAGTTTTTGAGTTGTTGTTTTGGCTTGGTTGGAAACACCTTTTTGCTCGTAGCACTTTGCACGATTTTTGAATGGTTCTGGATATTGGCTATACTTTCTCCACTACCTTGGGTGTGCCTTCTTGCAAAGTTTCAGATTTTATTTTGGAGTTTTGGATTTTATCTTGCCAGTCGCCCTCTCTTGGAGGTTGTACTTCTCTTGTCCTTGCCTTGGGATGTGTCCATAAAACATTTGAGGCAGTTTGCTATTGTTTGGTGGCTTGAGCTTGGTCGCCTACCTCCTAGGAGCTGATTACACTTTGTTTCATGTCAATTGGAGGTGTCATTGCGAAGTTGTGAGCATTTCATTGATTTTGGAGTTTGCTTGTCTGAGTTTTTGTATGCTGCAATTTCATATCAAATTTGTAAAAGTTCAATTTCTGGCTTGTTTTTTCATAGTAGATTACTTTGTTTAGTTGTGGAAAGCATCTCTTATCAATTTGGAGTGTATTGGACATCTAATATTCATTGTAACTTGCAGATTACTTCATACTGTAAGGCTGTTATCAATAGTACTGATTCAGTCATTTTACTTCTGCAATTTACTTTTGTATTCCCACTTTTAGTGGAAGAGACAGGCCTTGCCGTCTTTTACTTTCAACATTTTACTTTCTTATACTACCCGTTGAAAAGTGGAAGGGATCAGCTAGCCGCCCAGACATTTACTTTCTACACTTTGTATTACACTCCTGCTGAATAAGTGGTTGAGTTGCATTGCATTCATACTTGATCGGCTAAGCCGTCTACATAGTGTAATTCATGCTTTCAATTCATTTCAGCTAACGATCCCCTTTCCACCGTATGCTCTCACCTTTCCCACACTAGGATCTAGGTGATCAGAAAGTGAAGGGTTGATTTTCATTATTGTTCTTTAGTTCAATTTCATCTAACGATCCCCTTTCCATTGTATGCTCTCACCTTTCCCTCACTAGGAATTGGGTGATCAAAAAGTGAAGGGTTACTTCCAGCTGGATTATTTTGGTTATTTAACGTTAACAAGTGAAACCGTCTGTGAAAAAATTCGAAAAAATTGTAAGGGGATATTACATCACTGCTAGAATAACAATTAAATTGACTTCATATTGCAACACTCTTTTGGGATGTTATAGAACCTTTTGTTCAAGTTTAAATGTCAAATCATCACCCCCAAAAGAGGAGCTTTGTGGGCAGCAGCACAAAAGTAAGGAGGCAACAAAGGATACGACAACCATTACATGCCAAGAGTTTGTCTCTTTTGCAGCCAATTGCCAAGAAGAAATCAAAACGAAGAGAAAATCTGAAGAATTTAGTTCATCTGAAGTGTCAAAAATCTAAGCTTTGTGTTGATGAAGTGTGCATCAATACAAGTAATTCAGTAATTATTGAGCAACTACACATCTGTCGGGAGGGTGATGCTCCTACTGCTCAATTTGATAGTAAGCCTGAGTTTCAAAGCTTTTCATTTGAGGTGCATGAAGAAGAGATTCCTTGTGCAAATCAACAAAAAGGTTCAGCATATTTTGCATCACCATGTGAGCTGGAAACTTTCTCTTTTTGTTTCAATTCATGCAATGAGGAGGTCAGTAGTGATAGTATTGGCCTATACTTTGGTGAGGAGAGTTCTCTTCCCTCTACTAAAGGTTTGCTCTTGGATGCTGACCTATCTTTAGAAAGTTTCACCCCTGCTATTGGATGTTCACCTGAGGCACCAGTGTCAAATGAATCTGACACTTACATCATATGGTTCCCCTACAATGGAAAATTTTATAGTGAAGTGATCCTTCACCTTGCAAGCATTTTGTGCAATTCCATGCATGCTAGTAACAGTTTCCAGTGGTTGCAACTAGGTGAGGTTTGCAACTATGGTCTGAGGGAGATCAACTCCTTCAGAAGGAGTATCTTTGACAAAGGCAAATTTCCATTTTTTGCTTTTTGTTAGTTTCATGTACATATTGTAAATATCTTGTTTTCTATGAAGTGCCTTTGCACGCCATGCATTCTCCTTAAGGGAATGCATGTTCTAGTTTGCATGCTTTTCTCCAAGTGCAGCCTACACATGTTTTGTTTTGCTCTGAGGAGACCCAGTTTTGTTAATCCCCTTCATGGCTCTGTGCCCAATGGACTAATAAGGCCTCTGGATTCCATGATTAGTTGGCAATCATCTCACAGAAATTGCCATAAATGTTGACATTTCATGCCAACCTTTGATGACCCATGATTGATAACCGATCTAAGAGATCCTACATGGGCCATCTTGCATGAATTCTCCTTGAGGGGTCCTAAAATAGGCTAAGTCCTAAGTTTTCGGGCTTTCGAGTTTCCGCTTCGGTTTCCATCATGTTTCATTGTTTGAAGCTTCTGGCTTTATTTTGTAATCGCCGAAACCTGTTTTGTCTATTGACTTTGCCCGACTTCGGTCGGCTTACCTCTTATCTTTCCACCTTCAACTTTCCTTCCTCCCCGATCCTGATCCCCAACATCTTCGTTTATTTTTTCAGATTACTTTACGACGCACTTAATTAACGAGGAAACATTGATTTTGAGCGGAGCTTTTACTTTATTTTTCAGTTTTATCCTCCGATCTTTATTCTTCTGATTTCGTTTGCCTGTTTTATGACATAAACCTCGAATTTGATCGGCCGATAGCGACTAACTTCACACTCCACTTTCGCTTCCTCCATCGCTGGATAGTGAACACTCAAATCCTAATCCTCAAATTGTTTGATGCTAATATGAAGCATAAAGCATGAAGCAAGCGAGATGCCTGATCCTCGACGAAGGTGCTCTTTTTCACGACTCCAGACCATTTAATTCTTTGCAAAGGTTTCGTTTCAAGCCCAATGCCCAGACCTTTCCATGAATTTGATGTGTTTTCTGGGCAATGCCATGAATGCTCGAGCTATCTTTCTAAGCAGCCCATTTCAAATTTTGGACTTCAAGGACAACATTTATTGCTCCTCCTGACTTCTACAAGTGAATTTTATGGGTGCCCATGCTCATTTATTGCCAATGTATTGTCCTTTTTCATGAATCCATGCCCCAATCGCAATTTTCAAGGGATGGCTCCATCCGTTCACACACAGACTTTGTTGCTAACCCTAGTTAGTGTTAGGGTTCGGTTTGTGGTTCCAAGTTATGTATGATCTATAAAGGCAAGAATTGTATTCATTCTATGGGTTCTTCCTCTGGCTCCTCCAAGGTTTTTCTTTGGTAGACTTGCATTTTGCACTTTGCAATTGTAAAGATTAACTTTTGCCTCTACATCAATAAAATTGATTACGCTTGCCTCTTCTCAACTTGTTCATATTTGTGTGAGTTCATTACCTTCATATCTAAGTGTTTGTTCTCTCTTTCCATGCATGTATGTTTGAGTTAAATTGTTTACAATTGCTGCTTGAGAATACCCCTTTCCTTCCAGCACCCTGTCAAACCCTAACCTCCATTTTTGCCTCTGGGAATCGACCAAATAGAGATCTGTGCAAATTTCCTAGTCCCTCTTTCAATGGTATTGTTGTGCAATCTTAGCCAAGAAGAAATAACTTTCCATTTTGGTGTACCACCTCCCATTTCCCTTTCATGCATTCCTTCTAACCCTTTTCCCTTGTGAGGTGTTAGAGTAGGGTAGTGGTAGGATTTCATGTGCTGGGTTGGACTAGCACATTGCACTTGGATCGAAAGAGGAAGTCGGCCTTCTCCGGAGACTCGACCTCATTTGCACAAAATCCCACACCTTAAGGTCATTTCCATTGTATCATTGGAATGTTAAACCCCATGTTCAGTAGGGTGCAGTTTCATGTGACAATTACCTCTATTTTCTTCACTGTTGAAACTTTTTCTCCTTCAAAGAGGCATGTATCAGCTACAACATCTTTATTTTCATCATCTTCTTCTATCATTTCTCTCTCAAATAATTTTTCTAATTTTTTTATCTCGTCTTTCAACAGGAGACTATCTTCTTCTTCATCATTCCCTTTGTCAAATCTAGGACTATCAAAATCCATTCTTTGAATTGCAACAACATCATCCACAACTTCATCTACCTTTTTTGCATGTAAGTGTTCACTAACATAATTAAATGACACCTCTTTTTCTATTGTTGTTTCCTTCTTCTTTTCACCATTTTCTGTGTCCTTGCTAAATCCTGCAAATAAAACATCTTTAGTTAAAACAAAATATTTAAAATTACCATTAATTCCATGATCCATACTAATCATTTTCTTCCCTTTCTTGTCCTCAACCTCTGCAACTATATGATTCAAATTGGTAACAAATCTATTTTGCATACCCTCTATTCTATCCAATCTCAAATGAGTGTCTACTATCATCTCATAAATTTTATTTCTTAGGTATTTCTTCATAGCTATCCACACAAATGGTCTCTTCTAAACAATCTTCATTCTCTTTTTCAAATTCATCTTCATATTCAACAACTATCCTCTACCCAATAAAAAATTTTGAAAGACACCTCTCTCTATGCACCTTCTACCCAACCTTAACTTCTGTTGGAGGACAGCAATAGTCTCACATGCTATAATCATAGATCCTGATGCCAAACTATCTTACATTCGGCACTCTGTCTGCACAGACAGGAACACTAGCTCTAATACCATTTGATGTAGTCAAGATCGGGGGGGTCTTATCAAACTACCCAACCTTCACATAAACACATATATTGCAACAAAGTCTGAAAAATAGCTTTATCAAAAGTTTCATATGCATATTCATAGAACAAAATTCTTCAAGAACAATTACAGAGTGAGGATTCCAACAAAATTCAAAAATTTTACAAAGTTTTCTAAACACCTCCTGCCTACAAGTCTTCAACTCCTCATGTCTTCAAACCTTCTTGGCTTCACTCATCTTCTAAAATCTGATTTTTCTCTTCATTATGCAGCTCTCATGGCTACTTTGAACACCTGCAAAATCCCTTTTCTCTTCTTCTATTCCTCTTCTCTTCACAAGCTGATTTTTTTGCACTCTTTCTTGTGCAACTCTCAAGAGCAACCTGCAAGTTCTTTTTCCAACCTTGTTGTTGTTGATTGTTGCTTCTTGAATCCATTAAAGCTTATATTTTATAGAGATTAAAACCTTTTTTAAGGCACCAAAAGAGGCACCCAAATCTGCTCTTTCATTTCCCTCCAATTGTCTTTTGAGATTCTTTTGTTCGTGCTTATAATTCTTCATTGAATGATTCCAAATATGACAAATAAAATTGTTGCACCATATTCCACAACTTGCTGCTGTACATGCCTCATAAAAATCAATTAAATCGTGAACTAAGTTGTGCTCATTCACCTTAAATTGAAAACTGAAGATTCATTGATTGTTTTTTTTTCCAAATATCACTAGCTTTTTCCTCCATTCCAGGCATGCAAATTAAAAGGATGGAATGTCAAATGCCATTTTCCATATTAAAACTTCTCTAGGCATCCAAATTATGAAAATCAATTAATTTTCAATTTATAATATGCCAATGGACCCCTTCAACCCTTGAAACATTGAAATTGAGCAACATAATAATTTAAAAATCACATCAAACTCCTTGTTTGCCTTTGATTTTGAATGGAAGCCAAGTCTTGATAAAATAAATATTTCATCCTCCAAAACTCCACAAGATTCTGTTGAAGCTCCAACCTACACCAAAAATGTAAAAATTAAACAAGAAAATAAAATATTTATTTTTGGTGATGCAGGATTGCTTGTGAGCCCGGATGCTCCTGCATCAAGAACTTCTTGAACTAGTCTCTCTAATTACTTTTTATGATAGTGGAAGTAACAATAGGGTTTTTTCAGCAGGAACCGATTCCAATTCTAATTCAGTTACGGTCTCCATGCTTCATTTTAATGGTAAGCTGGCCAGTAAGTTTTGGAAGACTTCAAATTACTTGTCTGTGAAGTTCCTTTTTTTCTTTTTTTCTTTTTTTCAAATGTTGTTCACTTTTCTGTAACAAAAGATTGAGCAAACATAGTGAGGCCTCTCTTTCTAATTATATGTTTCCAGTTTTGGTGAGGGAACAATCAGTGTTGATAGTCAACAACACTTTCCAGTTTTTAGGGCTTCCCTTCTACTTAACTCTATGAATTGTGAAACATTCTTAAAACGCTTCACCATTGGAAAGCCCAAGAGTCATCTCTAACACCAAATACTGAAAACCAACTTTGTTTGATTGATTGATTCTACCACTTAAAACTAATATATATAAACTAGTGGAACAGAAAAGATTAAAAGATACCTGCACAACAATCCCCCCTTCAGAGCCACCCTCCTCTTTGATGATGTTGAAGATTTTCTCAAAAGCACCTTCGAAAACAACTATCTTCTGAATTTCCTGTTATGTATGAAACCCAAAATTGAAAGTTTAAGATCATAAAGATCACATTAAATTATATCAACTAGCATGCAACATTCTCAAATAAACTGGCAAGGCATTAGCATCAAATGTTAGGTTATATTTTGTAAATCATAATCATTTACATACCTCAGCATCACGAGTCAGAAAGGTCAGAAGTAATAAAGCTTCATTCCTTATAACCTATATAATCAATGCAACAACCATCCATCAGTAACAGGATTAAAAGGTGTGTACACAAGAAACAAGATGATGCTGGTAAGACCTGGACAAAAGTGAAGTCCAGATGAAAGAAGATGAAGTCTAGACCATATTGACTAGTCATCAACTTAGCATTAAGAATGAAGATGATGCTAGTAAGGCTTGAACAAAATGAAGTCCTTGTACAAGATAATAAATTCAGATAGTGCAAGGTGCATGAAAAATCACTTAATCAATTTCGAGATAGTGAGTAAAAGGGCCAATCTCTGATTCTCTTTATCATAAGGTGAAGTTAGATGGGATAGAAGTTGGTGAAAAAGTTGAGATGGGGAAATAGTGTCCTTGACATTGAACAATCTACCAAAGTCATACAGAGCAATCAAAACAATAGTGAATATTACAAAAAAGGTTTAAAAAACAGTAACCTTGAAACAGTAATAGGGTGACTCCAACATGAAGGGCAGAACAACGGCAAGATGATGGTGCAAAGCATAAGTACTTGTCAGTTGAGAAAATAGATAAGGAAAAGGTACAATTAAGTTTAGAAAGAAACTACAAGGTACCACAATGAAGGAAATCTGGGCATCTGAAAAGAGACTGCTTTTAATGTGAGATTGGATGGCTCGTCAGAGTTGAGACAAATCATATTAACAAAAAGAAGTGACAGAAGATATGAAAGAATTTATCTAGTAAATATGAGTTGTTGTGATAAGTGCAACTCCAATAATACTGGAAATAACAAAGCAAAGTTCAACACATCTCTGGAGTGATTTGACAAAGAGGGTGTTGGGATGATCGATCCCCCATTTTGATGGTTACGCTGTATTTCAAGCAATACTGTAAATATTTTTAGACACAGGAACAAAATGTTGTTACTACATTATCTTGAAGGTTCAGAGTTCTGAGAGTGCACAGAATAGGGGTTTGAAAGATCAAAAAGACATTATATTGTACTATTTATTTTGTTTCCTGTAATGAATGGGTCCAAGCCTTTGTTGCATACATTTTCTCATTGTTTATGTTTTTCCTTAAATGTATTGCTTCCATAATTTAACAATTCCACGCCTGCCTTTTGTCTTGTCTAGGGACTGTCAAGTATGAACAAAATGGAATTCACTTGAATTTTAGTGCCGGGAGATAAATCTCATACAATACAATCCCAGCCTCTTTTTAAAAATTAACATTATCAATCATCAACTTAAAATCTTTCATTATTGACAGAGACATTTGAAGTTTGAAGCACAACCATTAGCTTTCCATAATTGATGTTGATTCAGCAAAATTACTTGAGACTTCAACACTATCCTAGTGATAAAACCACATGACTGAACCTCTGCAATTACATATAACTTCCCTGTCAAATCCCCCACCCCACCAAACTAGTTGAAATAACTCTATAGGCAGCCAGACCTCATTCCACTTTAAATTGACAGAGGGATCCTAGAGGGCTAGCCATGTAGACCTAGGCCAATAGTGTCTGTCCTGCGGACTTTCTCCATCATTCAGCAATAAAAGAAATATTTAGTATATTTAGCTATGTTCCCCAGCATTTCTGGGACAGGGATGGAGGGAAAGCAGGGGACATGTTTCAGGGATGGCAGTCCAAGGGCCAATTTTGGGGGACAGCGGAGGGAATATATATATATATGATTTTTTTTAAAATATATATATAGTGAGAAAGAAAGAGAGAGATACACAAATTTCTAGAAGTTATGGGCAACAGGATAACAGCAGCAATATAACATGACACCGTTAAAATGACATTGGATGATGTCTACAAAAGCCTGCATGCCAACCACATCCCACAAAGAAATTGTTTGTCTACATTTCTCACACAATACCACACTGTACCAGACCATGACCAATGCACCTTTAATCTGTTTTACAACTGACAATAATAACTGACTCTAATACCATATGCAAAATTTTGAAGCTTGAGACTTTTTCTGAACAATCAAATCAGAAATCCAAATTATTGTTGTTAGTGTTAACTGTTATATAACTTAGATCATTATTTATGAATCTGAATCATGATATATCAGTGTTATGTTGGAAATGTTGTCATTGATGTCAAATTGTCTTTGTTGTTAAACACCACAAATCATGCAAATATGCCCAAACAAGATACAAAGAACATGGATCATTCAAGCTTCATTCATTCTGTTCATATCATCATTAATGTCAAAGATATGATATAAAGATTATTATCAAAGGCATGGAGACGTGTGATGAAGTGCTTGATGAAGAATATCAGACTCTTATGTCAAACCTACAAATAATCAGGAAAGTATACCAGACTTATAGAAGTCATTGTGCAACCTTGTATTCCAACACAGGCATGTTGGAAAGTATATCAGACTTATAGGAGCCTATGAAGATGACGGGAACTTTAGTGCGTTGAAGATTACCGAGAAGCTTACAACAGTTGAATTTGTTGTCTCATATTGGAGCCGATATTACATTGTTGGAAATTAGCAGAGCATAGTTTGAAACAGAACATGATGCAAAGTTCACAAAGTTCGCAATTAGAAGAGACGGGAATGTAAAGAATCATTGATTTGGAGATAGGCGTAAGAACCAACTAATGTTGTTTTCAATGAATATCGTGGCCTGCATAACTAACGTGTCCATACACGTCAAGCAAAAACAAGGATCATATGCGTGTCAATATCAAGAACAAAATGGAAAGATATCGTGGCTTTATTTGAGACAGTGACATGGAACTGAAAGAAGCGATGCAAATTACTTAAGACTATAGGCGTGATGACAGGAAGTTTTTAAGTGGCGGGTTTAATTGGAAGAGCCGATATCATTTAAAGTGATTTATGTCTAAATGATTTGATCTGCCGCCATCTATCGACTGATGAATACATGTGAAATGAGATAAGCCTCTGACGTGAAAGATCTAAGGAGGACAATATCACTGAAATTATAAGCATACGTCTTTTCTAAAAGGCATAAACAATAATCTTGAGAAAGGTGCAATTAAAATAATCGAGTCGATAAATATTGCTCAATGTGGTGCGATTTATTAGAGTATATGATGAGATTTATTCGGAATAAAACGAAAAGGTCTTAGATTAACGATTATATGATTATTAATAAAGACAAACAAAGCGGTGCATGAATAGGCATCGACCCACTTCAAAGGCAAAAGACACGATTATAGAAGACCACCCTTCATGTGGAGAATGTGATATATCTGCACAAAGAAAAATATGTAATGAGTGTGCATAAAATGTATATCATTTGAAGATTGGAGTGTGTGGCTGGGTGTGAGTATAAAGATTATATCATCAAGACACAAGCAGACGTGGTGTATGGTGATCTGAAGAGAAATATCAGAGGATGTCATTCTGGAATACATTGAACAAAAAGACAAGCACGTGTGTACATGGAAATAAAATATCTCTAAAGTAAGTGTGTAAAATAAAAAATGATAAATCAGTCTGAATAAAATTCTGTGTATAGCAGCAGACGAGAATATTGTATATGCAGATTTAATAGGGTAGAATGAAGATTTGAAAAAGAACATATATGAATCATCATTCAAGAGTAGATTGGTGAAAAGGACATATACAAATCAGTAAAGGAATTATATCCAAGGAATTTGGAGCAAATTTGAAAGGGAAGATATATTTCAGATGTGTGAAGACAAGAAGACAAATTGTATATGTTGAGCAGCATTTCATAAGAATTGAAGTAAACGAAATATATATATATATATGAAGATCATCAAGCAAAAGCAAATAGAAGTGAAGCAGACCTTGTATTTAATTTGAAGCAGATTTGTGAAGGAATTTAAGAGCAGATTTATGATGGTGTCTGAAGCAAAGGTGTGAAGAGGATTGGAAGAAGAGGACACATACAGATCTGTCATATAGAAGAGAATTTCTTGCATACATAGAGGAAATCTATGCAGAGATAAAGGAGAAGATTATATCCGATTTGTAAGAAGAGTGTTTGAGTAGAATTGTCCATCATCCGTTGAAGAAGCAACATTGAAGGTGGAATATTATCATTCAAGTTATCATTTTTGCTAAGTTGGTGCTTGGCAAGTAGGAGGTTGGTGCCTACGAACATTAGGGGTCGGTGCTCCTTGTAGGTTGGTGCCTACTAAATCAGCATTAGGGGTTGATGCTCCTTGTAGGTTGGTGCCTACTAAATCAGAATTAAGGGTTGGTGCTCTTTGTAGGTTGGTGCCTACTAAACTACATATTTGGTGATTCAAGTAGGTTGGTGCCTACATTCATTGTAAAAGCTTACATAATTTATAAAGTACAATTGTTGGTGTCAACTTGTTCGTATTGTGATATTCTTGCATAGTTGAGTTGTGTTAGAGTGTGAAGTTGATAAAGGTTGTAAAGGGTAAAAGTTTGTTGATATACTGATTCACACACCCCCGCCCCCCCCGTCCCTCTCAGTATATCTTTGTGCTCTTCATGTTACCCCAAGTTTCCGGGACGGGGACAGCAGGGGACAGCGGGGGACAGCTATATAAAAATATAGGGGAAATTTTAAATATTCATATGATAACATGGATAAGGCATGCATAATATACATTATAGAACCTTAACATATAACATTTGTGTTCAACATTATGCCAATACTCAATATGCATTCAAATTAACATACGTGAATCATGAAACAGCCTCCAAGTTATAATTTATAAACTTATATCAAAATTCCCAACACCTTTTATCGCTTGAAATACTGAATCGACCCCCTGGCCCCCCGCTCCCCTTCCCCCTAGAAAGGGTGTGAGACTCAGAGCAAGGAATCGCTCCATTTTGGCAAGGATGTGGGATTTTATTTTATGTGCAGCAGATTTTATGAGGAGCATATGATGTTGCAAGAGTGGTCTGGATGCATAAGGGTTCCTTCCAAGCGTTTTCATCACATCTGGTACCTATCTTCAGTAGTTCGTGGCACATATACTTCACAACAGGAAATTTGGGTATGTTCTGGGCAAAAATACCAACCTTTACTCACCTAGGTGGCTTATATCCGGGTCTGAGTTGTTTGTAAACTTCTTGCTATTTGCTGTTACACAGTATAGACCTCTAAATAAAGGTCTGTTTCTTCATATATAAGTCTGAGTTTGAAAGCGAAGTTATTTACGTTATTGTGGAGCCATTAAAATGCATATCTTTATGTAATCGGTTTACACAAAGGCTATGGTGATAATGTTTAGGGCTGTAAGTGCATTTTGAGTGTTCTAACACCTATCCCATGCTCATAAAGTCATTGTAACAGTCATATCAATAATATCTCCCTACTGCTACAATTCACTGTGTATTATTCTCTGCATACTACCTGTAACTGTGCACAAAAAAGTGGTGTTAAATCTGAGTAGGCAGGGGCATTTCTTTTCTATTTTGAGTTTTTTTTTTTTTGTTAATTTTAAAAGCACTTCAATTGTGGGGGACGGCCGGCCATCCCTAGGACAGTCGAGGGACGACTCAGCCGTCCCCTAGCCATCCCCAGGACTGGTCAGCCGTCCCCCATCCGGTCAACGGCATCCCCCCATTTTGGGGACAATACCCTATTTTTTGGCAAAAAAGGGGACGGTCCCCTGCCGTCCCCCTGTACCCGAGACGTCCCAAGGACAGGGATGGGGCATTTGGGTGGGGGGGCGTGGCAGGGGGGGACGCGTCCCTAGGTTTCCCTGTGATATATTTATTGTCATTATACCACTGTTATTGTTGTCTCTACTGTCATGATTAATTTTGTTGTTGTTATATTGCTATAATGATATATTTATTGCTGCAGTTAAAATGTTGCTATGTTATATTACTTTTATAATGTTGTCATGATATTTTTAACAATCTTTTTTTAATGGCATGGACTATTTCTTTTTACACATTATAAAAACTTGCCTTTCCATCAATGACATCTAACCATCCTTTGGATAGTCGGTGAACATATTAGATGACCTTGACCATCTCAAGAACGACCAAACATCCCCACAGCAATTTATATTTTTACAACACATTTTGGGAACATTTCGAAGATCTAAAGATTTTTGGGGATGGATAAGGAACATGCCATGCCACCACACCCCATACCCAAAATGCCATTGGGGATGGGGACAAGGGTGTGAAGACTGGGGATGCATCCCCATGGAACATAGATATTTAGTGATTAAGTTATTACCAAGTTGTCATATTCCCCTTCCCAATGAGTTGGAAAAAGAAATATTAAAATATTGTAAATATTATAGGTAACCAAAAGATTAAAAGAATAAAATAAAAGAATTTAAAAACAAAAAAACAAAAAAAGTTATCATTCTGTCATATCTAATATAATGCTAAAATATTGGACCAAAAGGTGGCCGCCAACCTATCATATCTGATATAAAATTGAAAAAATAAGGGGTGAAAGGAGGTGGCTGCACTAGAAACCACTGCCCTAGGGATCTATAAGTCTATTTAAACAAGTGGAGGCCAGCAAAAGCATTCTTTCAGTTCATATTGTTAATGTAAATAGAGTCATTATTCACCTAGTTAGCTAATCATTTTTCTAGGATTGTATTCACACCTAACTTAAGTTTACTTAGGTTTTTTAGCCTTTCATCTCACTTCATAGCATTGAGACATGTGTCCTCATCACTCGAGACACCTATTGCATGCATACTTGCCACTTGCTCACGCACTTGTCAAGTGAGCTCACAAGTGTTGCGCATTTGGAGGGGTAGTCAGTCATAGTCTCCTACCTTCTCACCTCATCCACCTTGCCTATATATGCAAGGCTACTCATTGTATTTTACACTCTTCATTTTGTATATTGATAGACACTAAGTCACAGGATTTGACGAACTTCAAGAATGGACTTCGAATTTTATCGACTCTGAAACTTTTGTTTCAAATTCGTTGAAATTTGCCGCATTTTTCCATATGGAAAAAGTGTTTTTTTTTTCATTAAAATATATTATTGAAAACTGCTTTTTAGAGTTATGTATAGTGATTTCTAGGGTTTGCGATATTTTTTATAAAATGGGACTCTTGTCGTTATGATGAACACAGTGATTTCATCTGAGATAGTGAATTCTTAAACCACTATATTTTTCCACTGCAATTTTCTTCTTCCCTGCCGCAACTTCCTTCCATTTCTGCTATGCTTAGGATTTGTTTCATCACGATAAGGGTTTTCTGCTGCGATTTCCCTACTTCCTACTTGTGTGACCAAACAAATGGGATTTGTTTACTTAGCTCGCTAATAAAATGTGTCATATTTTTATAATGATTTCAAATCTATTTATCAATGTTAAACTATTTTAACAATTTTGTGGATATATTA
Organism: Sequoia sempervirens; assembly: GCA_007258455.2. Taxonomy (NCBI): domain Eukaryota; kingdom Viridiplantae; phylum Streptophyta; class Pinopsida; order Cupressales; family Cupressaceae; genus Sequoia; species Sequoia sempervirens. Next base: position 15,196 of record VDFB02082696.1, read on the forward strand.
CTTACATTTTAAAAAAATTACATAAGGCGAATTTAATGCCGATTTTTTTTTTTCAAATTTTTTCCTTGTCAAACTTCATCTGAATTTCAATGTTGCCGCACTCGAACTCGAATTCAAACCTTGTGACTTAGGATAGACATATTATTGTGCTCATATTTTTCACTTGTGCAAGGTTGTTTCATGCTCTTTGATCTTGGCATTCTCCCAACACATATTTCTTCAAGCCCTCATTTTGAACACTTGTTCCTCCAATCTAAAGGACAAAAACCTTAAGGATTGTAGGAGATTCAGAGATGAAAAACTTCTATCAAGGACAAAAACCATCGAATTTCTATAGGTGATTTCAACTCCAAAATTGCTCAAAATTCAAGAATTTTAACAAATAATATAGCAATCAAAAATTAGTGTCATTCCAATTGTAGTACATCATTCACAGAGTTTGCAGCCTATGGGGATACAATCCACAGCAACAGACCACCCGGTCCACTCCAGTATTCCAATGCAGCAACATCTAGTAATAGGTTTTCATTTTATCAGTGTATTTCTGGTGAATAGTAGCCTCTATTTGTACTCAGAAAATCCTTATCACTCAATGTTATTGTCAACTATTATAGTTGTACTGCACAGGAAACTGCAGTTTATTGTGTTCTTAAACTGGGTTATCTAATAACTAATAAATTTTGGACTAATCTTCCCTTAATATATTTATATTTTATTTGAATTTGATCTGATATTGGCTGTATAATTTCTATTTGGATCCTAAACTGGTATTGATTGTTGGTTGCTTGTAAAACCCTTGCTGGTGTAATAATAAGAATATGCTGTTGAGTTTTATACTTTTTTAAATTCAATCATAATTATTAGCAATAATCAAGAGGGGATATGACAATGGTATCAAAGCAATAATCCTGCCAACCTGGAGGATGAATTCATGCTATACAGTGCCAAAGATCTCCACTATTCAAAAAGACAAAACAGGAGGAATTCTCAGACTTCAAATATAGAAGTAAGAAAGATGGATGACAGAGATAAAAACAATCATCCGATGAGGCCTTGAGAGAATTTGTAGTTCAACTCACATAGAACCAAGAAGCACTAGCAAATTCAACGAGAGACTCTATAGCCAATTTGATTCTTGCTCTACATGACAAATATAAGCAAGGCCAATGATGGAGCAAGTAGTCGGATTGCTAACAGCTTAGTTCCACCTATTCCAAACCCTAAGATCTTCAAATCTAAACTCTTACCAAGAGAATAACCACAACTGAAAGGAGATAAATGGCAATGCCCAACACTAGAGATGAAGAATGTTTGTCGCAAGGAATATCACAATCTTAATCCAAGATTCTAAATGGTTATGTCCCTCAAGGATAATTGTGATTTGCAGATGAGGAGCACACCCAGCAGGGGAGGAAGAAGGACCCCTCGATATTAGGCTCACAAAGACTTTCAAAGTCAAGTTGGCAAATACAAAAGATTGAAACTTATTTTTCATTCAACCCAATGATTGAAGATGAGGCTATCAAATTTGTCACTCTTCACCTAGAAGGGGTGGCTCATGAGTCGTGGTATCATAGGATAATCACCCAAGGAAATGACTATATCACCACCTTAGAAGAATCTGGGAACAAGTTATTGGAAAAGTTTGAAAGGATCCAAAAATTCATTTCAATAGTCCAACTGAAACATCATGGATCAGTAGAAGATTATGTGGTTGACTTTCAAAGGCTAGCAATAATGGTACCAAATGTTTCAAACAAAAGAACCACAATACTTTTCACTTAAGGGTTGACTAAACCCCTCAAGGACTTAGTGAGAGCCTTTGATCCAATAACTCTTCAAAATGCAGTCCAGAAGGCCCTAAATCTGGAATATAGTTGTAAATGTATCGACCACGGGAAAAAATATAGAATAAAGTAATTAAATTCTAGGAAAATATTATACCCAGCCATATCAAGATATGTTTAAAAAAATGGGTTAAGCCTTGTGGTCCCAAGGAGAGCACATGCAGCAACTTCATGTGTAGGTCAATAACTACACTTTATTTTGCAAATAGAATAAACAAATTAACTTATCTGAAGTTGCTGCAAACTCTAAGCCCCACCACTAGCTAGGTTTGAGATTACTCTTCCTAAGCAATCACTACTCCACAATTTTTTGACTTTTATAATTCTATAATTTGCAGAATTTTGAAGTCCATTGCATATAAATGTATTTAAGATATCTACACTAATTACATATTATTTGACTTCTTTCCACAAAGTAATTAAATTAAATTATGAGCAATTCATACTATAACTTTTTAATGCAAACAATTTATTTGTGCAAAGAAGAACGCAAAGACTAGTGAAGAGCTACTATGGCCTTTCTTTACTAAAATATACATGTCATTTTAAATTATTTTTATTAAGTAGTAAATATTTATTATTGTAAATAAGGCAGCTTTATTTTTCACTCTTATTAAGTGGGCAATTTGTCACATAGAGCATAAATCTAGTTTTCTGATTGAGAAGGAACCATGCTAAATTCAATTATTCATATTATTTACATGTAGTTTGTAACCCTCAACACAATTTAAAAACAAAAAAATATATATATTTAATATTTAGTGTTATTGTGGCAATTATGGGGTGCAAACCCAAGTGCTTTGAGAGTTTTTTGGTGCAATATTAATTTTAAATCATGTATTCTCCAGAATAAAGTAAGATCACAAAAGGGTTTTGAAGAAAGTAATCACAGGAGATTTTGAGCCTTGTATTGAGGCAATTGCTACTACTACATGATTGATGGCCATGTACTTTGTGCAGTAATATGAAATTTGTTAAGAGAGAGACAAGATCTAGCAGAGCTATAATGTTTGACATAGTTTGGATTGAAGGATTATAGGATTCTATAATATACACAAGCAAAATTGGTAAATTCATTGTATTGTAAAAACACCACCCACTCAATCATTCTATTGTGGTTTAATGTAATTTCTAAAATGTAAAACATGGAGCCATCTCACAACCAACACCCTCTAGTTTACACTATGATGGCTACCAAAGGTTGGCCAACAGAACAACCTGTTGCCCACCACTAGGACCCTATGGATTGCAATCTATGCTAGCTACAAATGGTATTTCACAGCCATTGAAACAAATCCTCTGCTAAAGGTATTGTATTGCCTTCCCAAGTTTTCCAAGTGTGATGATCTTAATAAATCTCATTAGACTTGGAAAATTTCCACACCTAGAGGACAACTAGGCAAGCACATTAAACTAAAATGGAAGCACTTGTTAAGAGTGTGGTTCTTTTCCAAAATGCTGGGATAAAAAGAAAAGTCCTTTAAATATCTGAGGAGAGTCCATCATATCCAAAGATATTTAAGAGTGGATAAACTAATTTACCTAGTTCTTGTGAGGTTACTCCTCCAAGTGCTTTTCTAAAATGTAAATAGAGTTCTTGGGGTCTATTTGGAGAGACTGGTGATGGACTAATGGGAACTTTCTTCTTTAATGCAACTAATGTTCTATACAACAAGCATGGACACAAGTTTCATATTTTCTATCAACTGGATAATGAGCAGGGTCCCAAGAACTAACTATTAATGGTTATGTAGGTGCCAAACTATAGAAGACTAGAAAGTAAAAATTCTTTAAGTGGAAAGTATTGAGTTGATTACTTCTCCATTAGAATTCATCGGTCAAAACAAGACTAAAGAAGCTAAGACTCACATACATTACTTGTGTTAAATGACACCAAGCAAAAACAATGTTGTGCACCTTTCTACAATGAAAAGCAGCTAAAACCTTTTAAGGGTGCATTAAAAGAATTTTATAGGAGACTCTTTGTATACCTTGCAATGGAAAACAACACTGGGAGAAGAAATCTGGATGATTCGTGACCACAAGAGACAAATGCCAAACTGTGCAATTTTTTCGCACATAGAAGACTTGAATCAATTTTTTTAGAGAGAGAATTCTTCTTTGTAGTTGCAGAAACCTGATGCTTTAAGGATAGACCTTCCAAACACAATCATATCTAGAATTGCTTCAAGAAGGGTGTTCATTGCAAATGCAGAGATGCTAGCTCTATTTTTCTATGAGAAGATGATCTCTCAAATGTAGTGCCTTTGTTTTTGTTTAAGTAACATAGGCACATGGTTTCAAAAATGAATGTAATAATATCAAATGCATGTTGGTACCTAATTGTACCACTAGTTTCTAACCAAGTAACTAACCATATGTAATGTCCCCATTTTCGATGTCCTAATTTGGACTAGGTTGGTTTTGACTTACTATTTTTAGTAAGTATTATATTTAGTAATTGGTCCTAGCAGCAATGCAGTGCAGGGTTTCCTGTTTGGGCAGTGTGTGGCAGCTGTCAAGTGAGTTCTAATGTTTTCAACCAATTTGTTGATTTGGGGTATTTACTATTTACTATTTTTAGCAGTTGCTATAAATAGTAAGTCTATTTTCAACAACCGGTCCTGGCCTAGGCTACTTTATCAATGACTATTTCCAGTTTGGAAGTTGACATGACTAAGATTTGATTTAATTGTTATTTCCATTTCTCACTTAAGTTATTTTAATAAAGTCACTTTAACTTAAGTGAAGGATTAGAGGGGTCATGCAAAAAAGCACCTTGGAGCCTAGTGTTATAACTTAATGTTGTTTTTGAAAAATAAAGCAACAAAAGAAAATATATTTCCTCGTGTCTTGGACACCCAAGGGAGATATAAGGTGAATTTTAATATTCTAATAAAGTGCTCATGAAAAGGGGGGCGTTGGCTTTTGGAGGGAAATGTAATTTGAAAATAGGTTGACCTAATTCCTTCTTGATTCTATAAAGCTTATTTTTGAGCCTCATTTGCATATCGCTGACTTGACAACATAACAGGATGTTGTTGGATTATTTCCAGAATATTGCTGTTGCATGTTGAGGATGAAAACCCTCATCATTTGGAGCCAGTTTCAATGGTGAGAGATCCACCCTAGCTGGATTTGGAGTGGTTCTATCTCAAGAATCATCTAGGGCCTTCACAGTTTCTCATTTACAGTATTTTGGAGTGAAAAGATGAAGATTTTCAAGTATTTTTGAAGTAGGTTTTTGGTATTTGGTGTGTTGGTTTATTGGCTCCATTTTGGTTGTGGTTTGCTGATGATTCAAGGCTGTTTCAGAGGTCTGAAGGCTATCTATTTGAAATCTGGAAACTACTTTTCCAGGGTCTGAAAAAGGAAACAGTTCATAACTTTGTGCACGTTGGAGGTTTTCTGTTCTGGGTGTTTCACTATTGGATTCCTCACTCCAAGCCGCCCCATTTCAAGTATTTGTTTGTATTTATTGGTTGAAAACCGATTTTCTAGAGCAGGTCACCCTACCTAGGGAGCCACCCTATTTTGGGGTGATTATCTAGTTTTTGGGCCTGCCGTTGTATAGGTCACTTTCTGCATTTTTTGGAGTTCGTGCAGCTGGTTACTGGCGCTGGTATTCAAGGGGTTCATTGGCTTTCTTATTTGTGATGAATGATGCAAAGTTTGAAGTGCTTATGCTGCTGTTAGAAGCCTTTATCAGGTCTGAACTGCTAATTATCAGGTCTGATATATGCTTGTAAGAAGTCTGATTTTGTGTTGCTATCGAATGTTCTATTTATGAGTTGATTTCCAATATGAAATGCAAAGTTCATTTCTAGTTTTCCTTCTTTATGCTATCTATATTATGCATGCAATTAAAACTATGAAAGACACATGAAACAAATAAGCAAACCATCAGCAAAAACTTCATATCAGCAAACAGTGAACTTTAAAGCAAAAAAAAAACAGGGGTGACCATTACACCATATGAGAGGATGTACCCATGTGGACAACCAATTTGTTTGTCACTTATTCCACACCATATTTTAATATTTTAGTCATTCTGTGTCACACCAATCCCTTGTCTTGTGACGTTTCGTCTTTAAAGTACAAGAGCCAGTATAATGGCACACAACTGTGAAGAAGTATGTTGTACAATGTATGAGGTTTGTGAAGAAAAATGTAATATGCTTAACATATGAAGATGGTCTGATCTATACTAATCAACTTATGTGAAAATAGCTTTAGCAGCCATTGCATTTATAGCATCAGCAGTAGCTAGTGTCTATTCAATACTAAATAATTATGTCGAAAAAATTGTCACAAAAATAGCCTCAATCACAAGGAAAACAAAATGAACAAAAATCTAAAACCAACAAATAAACATAAAATTCAATTCACATTTAAAAATATCTCTATGTGAAGAAACAATTAGGGATCTAACATTATGTATTGCAATAATATCATATATAACGCAAAAAAATGCCTTCTTTTAGAAAATAACACCAGAATTGTTTTAGAATGAAATAAAACACAACAGAAAATGATCTGGCTGCGTACAAATTCCCAAGAGAAAAAACTCACTGAAAACATGGTAAATGACTTACCTCAAGATTTTGCACAAATTGTGTCATGCTGTCAATGATGCCGATAAGAAAAAATGGGCATAGTTTACAGGAAAAATATTACCAAACCCTACCAAAGCAGATTTTTTTTAAAACAAGACAAACCAAAACCAATCTCCATACTGCTGCTGCTTCAATCTATCCATAATAAATGAAAAGTAGAACTAAAAATATTGAGGTTTGAGAGCTACCAAATTCTTGAGCTTGAGATAAGAATTTTGCAGCATTTTAAAATAAAATATTGGTTGTGAGTTAAAATTTGTTTTCAAGCATGAGGCAAGGAATGTTTCAACTGTCTTCAAAGTTATTTTTGCTGGCATGGGACAACTTTCCAAGCCAAAACTACTCCAAAATATAGCCTAGCAGCTAATCAAAAAATAACAAGGTGAAAGGAGGTTGTCACCCTAGGGATGTAGGAGTCTATTTAAACAACTGGAGGCCACAAAAAGCATTCATTCAATTCATATCTCTTCAAGTCTCCATTTTGAACACTTGTTCATCCAATTCAAAGGACAAATCCTAAGGATTGTAGGAGATTCAAGAATGAAAACCCTTTAACATCTCAACTAGAAATTGAGGACAAAAACCCTCAAATTTCTATAGGTGATTCCAGCTCCAAAATTGCTGAAACTTCAGAAATTTCAACAGGCTCTATAGCAATTGGAATTAGCACCATTCTAGTTGCAACAAGTGGTTTCATAGAGTTTGCAGCCTACACGGATCACACCACCCAGTTGACTCCATTATTCTGAAGCAGAAACATCCAGTCAGATTTTTAGTTTATCAATGTATCTATGGTGAATATTAGCCTCTATATGTACTAAAAATAAACTTATTACAAGCTGTTAATAGCTGCACTACACAGAAAACTGCAGTTCATTGTGTTCCTAAATTGGGTTATCTAATAAATCATGAAGTTTGGATTGATCTTCCCTTAATATATTTATATTTTGTTCAAATCTGATATAATATTGGCTGTATAATTCTAGTTGGGTCTTGACCTGTTATTGGTTGTCAGCTGCTTGCAAAACCCTTGCTCGAGTAATAATAAGATTATGATGTTGAGTTTTATGTTTTTCTTATATTTTCAATCATAATTATCAGCGATAATCAGGAAGGGATATGACACAAGTGCAACTTGAAGACAGTTGTTATGGAGTGAGTGACACTGATCATTTGAAGAAGAGAGCTACTCACCAGTTATAGAGTATGATGGTTATTTGCATAGGAAGATAAAAATATCTGCAGATTGAGGATAGCCAATCAAGTGAGAAAAAAAAACTCTATCATGAAGGTCACATTGAACAAATAGACAGTGATTTTTATCTTCCCAGATCCAGATGTAATTCATTTGGCAACAATGCCTAGTACACAAGGAAAGATGGTTTATTTGATATCTTACAAGACAAACAGATTTTTGCTTTGGCCAGTCATTTATGTATCCAGGACCATTAAGTTATGAAAAGGATAGCATAGTTTTGATGGTCAGGCTCATAAGATAAATGATTTAATTTGTGCAGCATCAAAGAGGGTGTAAAGGTAATTAAATTCAGTCAAGGAAAATATGAGACTTACAAACAAAGGCCAATTACTTATATGCTAGAAGACAAAAGACAGTATTCTTTATTTTTAAGGTATCTTACAAGCAACACAAAACCAATATGATCAGCAAAGAAATAGAAATATTTCGTTGTAAAGTGACTACACAGTCTATTTTAGGATATTAAATAAAGCCTGTTAGATGAACATCGGCTGGACTTGAAGCATTGTACCTCATAAGGGATTTATTTAGGCCAATCATGCTCAATTAAGCTAGTTAATTGCAGGGTAATCAATAATGTTTGCAGGGTTTGTTGGAGTATTTATAATGAGATTACATCAAATCTCTATACAACGTAATTAAAAAAATTTCAATATAAACTGTGACACAATCACACAGTTTTTTGGATACATGCTTTACATGGGGAGCATTTTCAATACTATTAGCTGTGAATTTATTATTTATTAGATCAGAGAATGAACTATAAAACTCTGCTGCAAGCATCAAACAAAATAAATTTAAAGAATAAGGAGCATTGAATTCCAACATCCATCCATAAAAACTTTATCCATGTAGATTATAGAGAAATAATAAATGGCAAATTATTCTTTGAAGTTAAACTACACTAGAAAAGATGTGTAGTACCTCACGGTCCATTAGCATATCCATCAGGCGAGTCAATCCACGGGGTGTCGACAAAATTGCTTCTTGCAACCTTTTTTGTATTAATATAAGCACCAAGAAAGATATGGATTAGATTTGTTCAAAAATAAAGTTCAATTGTATATTATGTGATAAATCCAATACCTAGTACGGCAATTTGTAATCAGAGCTGTCAACAACTGCATAGTGTAATATCTCATGTAAAAGTCATCCTCTGTCTGTCACAATTGCCAACCAAAATTAAAAATACAATATAATTTCCAGCATGGATAAAAACTGAAAAATATGCTATTGCAAAGGAAATGGAGAAACATAATTCCTACCAGTAAACTCAATAAAAGAGAAATACTTTCTGCCTCCCTGGACAACAGTTCAGAATTCAACGATGCTGGTTGAACTTCATTAAATACTCCAGGTGTGCTTTCAATAGGTGTCAGCGCATTTACAAGTGTTTCAAGTGCACCTCTGACCTGTGCAAAGCATCAAATCTGAGAGAACAGAGAAAACAATCTTGCACTTCCTAAGCTAAAGCAAACTTAGTTCAAGATTAATCAAGAAATGTCCACAAGAGATTCGACATGCAATACCTCTAAAGGTTTAACCACCAGATGAATTTACGAAAAATAAATAAAACTATATAAATGTGAACACAAACAACTAAAATAAATTATTTTATAAAAACCAAAAACAAGTTATCACAGTTGTAACAGTGTTAGGAGTACTAGAAACAACATACTTAAAAAAATAAACAAGGTAACAAACACAATCACCAGAAGAGGTAAAGCCATTAAAAATAATGAAGTAGCAATGCACATATACAAACCATCTCCACGTCATCGCGCTCTTCCTTTAAAACAGACATAAGCACTGGGAACCCTGAGAGAAGAACATATGCTTATCTTAGCATATGATAATTAATAATATTTTCACTGAACTAAAATTTACGAAAGATAACTCACCCATTGCACCAAAGGCAAGTTGTGCTGAACCACTTTCTGCTACAACAGCCTGGAGCTCTGCAACTGCAGCTCGGCGATCATCTGCTAAAACACCATTGCTGATGCGATCAAGCAGACGTTCAACACCACTGTATTAACATTTAAAAAACATTAGCCACAAATATAGCAATGAAATGAAAATAATGATGAAATTATATTTAGTATCCACAAATTCCCAAAATAGGTCAATGGGACTTGAAATTATATGTATTTCCAACAACAAAGACAATACAATACTACAAAAATAAGAATGTAAAGAAAATAAACACAACAGTACAACAATGACCATGCAAAGAAACAAAAGTAAAACAATAAACACGTGAATTTGCAAACATGACTACAAAAGGCAAACCCAAAGCAGCTAAAACCCCAAACTATATGATCCAAGCACATGTTCAAATAGCCCTAGGCAGACAGGTCATAGAAGTAGGAAAAGAGAGAAGAGTTTGTGTATTTGTGTGTGTGTGAGAGAGAGAGAGAGAGAGAGTGCATGTGAATAGATAACACACATACATATATGCAAATATTTACATGCATGCATGGTGTAATATATTCACAATACATAAATGCATATGTGTTATTTATATACATACATTTAAACTTATGTAAATATATAACATGTATATGTGCGACACATTTAAGTATATGTTAATGTGTGATATATTATGTACATGTGTTATATATTTGCATACATGCATATTTATTATATATTTACTCTAAATATATAACACATATGCATGTATGTACAAATTTAAATATATAACCAGTGTTCCACGGCATTTCGGGGACGGGGACAAGGGGATGGCAGGGGACACGTTTCTGGGACATCCTATATTATAGAGAGGGAGAGAGAGAGGGAAAGAGAGAGATATGTCAATAACTGATAACAACAATATCAATATGTAAATAAATCACATGAACAGTAGTATAACAGCATAATAAATGTCAATAAAGCATTATAAATTTATAACAGCAGTCACAAACATCAATAAAACCATGGTCATTTTTTTTCTGAACGAATCTTATTCTTTAGGTTGACGTGAGAATTCACTATGTTTTGCATTTTTAAAGGGAGAGGCATGATTGTTGAAAATGCTATTGCACTCTTTTATTTCTAATACGGGTTGTGTGAGAGAGGCAGTTTGCATATTCTTCAGTGTCCTCAGAATGGTGGGAGTACTAGGTTGCATGATGTCTTTCACAGGTCAAGTCTGATATTATTTTGTTATCAATGCTCAGAGTATGCTAAATTGAGACTTTCTTTAGGTGTTGGCAGAAATTTCTGTATACTTTCTTTCACTGAATAGTTGGGAGAGTGAATGGTTGCAAAGTCCATCTTCAGCTTCAATGCATATCTGAAATGTTTGCTCTTTGGCTGTTTTGAAGAGGAAGTCGTGCTATTTCAGTGAGTTGGTGATTATTCTTACAAGGCTATCACCATCACTTAGGCGTAGGCTGTGTGCAGATCATTATTTTGTGAATAAATCAGAAAAACTGAAAAAATGAATTTAAAATGTTATTTTGGCTGTTAAAACTTCCCAGTCCATGGGGGACGGCTAGCCGTCCCTGGGACAACGAGGGGCATTTCCTACATCCCCCAGCCATCCCCAAATGGATAGGGACGTTTCCTGCCGTTTCCTGTTGTTTAGCCTGGTTCAGGGACGGCAAGGGGACGTCCCCTTTGCATCCCCCTGTCCTGAGGACAGCTGGGGACAGGGACAGCCCATTTTGGGACAGGGGACCCGTCACTGTGTAACATAGTATATAACACATGCGTGTATGTAAATGAGTAAATATATACGTAAATATATAACACATATATGTATGTGAATATATAACAATATGTATGTGAATATATATTTATGTACATTCAATTGTATATTTACATTATACATACATTTAAATGTATCATATATAAATATAGTATAACTATATACACAAAAATGTATACATATACATTTAATATGAGTTACACATATAATTGTATCTTTATATATACACTTGGGATGACAACCTACTATACATCTAGCATGCCTGCAATAGAGCTTTGCACAATTCTAAAAGGCATAGTCCTTTCTAAACATGTCTTGGGTTTCAACCTATAACACTCCTCAACATATCCTACCATACACCACCACATTTGGAGTCACCCACACAAGAACAAGAAGCGAAGACATTCATACTATTCACCAACAAGTTCAACAAATTCTCTTGTGCCAACAAGAAAAATATAAAGATGCCATAATGTTCACTACACATATCACTCATTCAAGGTTGATGACAAAGTCTGGTTGCATCTTCAAAAGCAATGCCTCAAGGGTCCACATGGGAAGATGAAGCCTCTACACTATGGTCCAAACACCATTCTACAAAGAGTTTTGTTCTTGATCTCCCATAATACTTGGGTTTACATCCAATGTTCAATATGGAACTCCCAAAGCCATATTTTCCTCTTTTTCTTAAGAAAGCATCAACTCAACATCCTTCAAACTTGGAATCCTGACCACTTGTGCACTATTGTGCAAGACAAAATAATTCAAACTACCACAATGTGCACTCACCAAGGTTCACATCATATGTACAAAATGGCCAAGGCAAGGTAGTATGCAAATCAAGCATAGTGGCACAATCTTCAACAACTTCACATTCAATTCTGAAAACTCACCTAAGACACAATGGTGATCATCACTTCTCAAGAAGGGATGAATCATCCAATCGTAGTTGTGAAAGCCTCCAATAACATTATGCATGCCTTCACCATCAACACTTCAATGCTGTCCTCCACAACACATGGTGTCATCCTGCACCACCATGCATGACTATGTGCCTTGTTTCATTGCAAAGACTCTGCTTCCTTGCACCACATTGCATGACTTCCATTCCTTAGACACACTTTGTGACATTAGAAGATCTTTATGCATAGACTTCTTCAAGCCATGGATAGAATGCCAACCATTGGAGTTCATAAATTGACAAGCAACTGGAAGGTTGGTGATTTAGGAAGAGTCACTACATTTTTCTCTTCTTGTTTTGTAATTGTAGTGTAAAATGCATATCCATTCATCTCTTCACATTAAAGAGAACAAATAACTACATGGTTGTAGGCAAACCAATTTGATAAGCATAGCTCTTTCTAGTCACAAGAGTCTTTATTCCTCGTTGCACTATTTTCAATGTTTGTTGTATGTACCCTAGTCATTCTCTAATTGTGAATAGTAGCATAAATATTTCCTAAAGACCTCCACTTGCATTTTATCAATCATGTGTTGGTCTACTAATCTCCCATTATTCTTTGAACAGTCTATAAACTCATTAAGATAGGTTTGTCCCCTTGACCATCTAGGATCAAGACCAATCATGGTCTAGCTAGGCATAGCAAAGAGTGCAATTATGGAATCTTAAGATTCCATCCAAATGGAGCACCCTTTTTCCATATGGACAGTTTATTAATTATTTATAATATTACAAAAATTTAAAAATTTCTCTTAAACCTACAATTTTACAAGGTGTACAACAATGCCTAGTTCTCTACTCCAAGACTCCAAATAATCTCCCACTTGTATCCATAGCAAGAATCATAAGGGATACTCAACATAGTGAGCAAATGCAAGGGGTTAATCCACATAACTATCCTACAACATCTAATCTTTTTTGAGCTCACAACTGCATCAAAACATATGCAACATTCACCAAGGTACCCACCTTCTTGACCATAACACTCTTATCCTTCACTATGACATGAACAAAGTCATACTACACATCAATATGGATTGTTTGCCCATGAAAGGTAGGGTTCTTTGCCAAGCTAATGGCACTCTTAACTATCACACTAAATAAAAACTAAATCCTGCTTCCACCCATTGTCCAAACGCAAGATCAGAATCGAGAATACTTCCTTATAGCTTTAAGTAGCTTCCATTTTCTCTATCTATGTAGTCAAAGAGCAACCACAACCTTTCGTTTCCTCATCCAACAATCACACCACCAAATAGGATAAACATATACCCACTAGTAGACCTCCTACTATCCACATCGCCAAACCAATCAAAATCCACAAATCCCTATATATCACTTAAAGTTTGTACTCCCTAATAGCAAATTGAACATTCTAATGTCTAACCTAAAGATCCTCTTCACTATAATCCAATGCTCTTTTCCCATACTGGACATATACCTACTCAAAACTCTCACCACTTAGGCAATATTTGATTTGGATGCAGACTATAGCATCCATAAGACTACCAACTACATTTGCACAAGGGATATGGCTCATATCCTCTACCTCATATGGTGTCAAAGGGCAATAATCAACAAAAAGCTTTGATCCCACACAAATGGGAAAACACATTGGCTTGCAATACCGCATCCTAAACCACTGCAAAAAAAATTGCATACTCCCTATGACTGATCCAAAGTTTTATATTTGCTCTATCTCTCCCAATCTGCATATCTAAAATGAACTTAGCTGCCCCCAAGTACATATCAAACTAAGTTGAAAGCTAATATTTCAAAGCATTGTTCATATCCTTACTGTTATTGTAAGTACATGTCATCAACATATAGACGAATCTCAATGAAATTATCACCATCCTACTCCAAATATATGCTATTATCTCACTTAACTCTAACATAACCCAACTTCCAGACATGAGTGTCGAGCCTTTGATACCACATCTTGGGGCACTAATTAAGACCATAGGGAAATTTCTTCAACTTGCAAACCAAGTGTTTTTAACCCTTAACCTTGAAGTGTTCTAGTTGTATCATGTAGATCTCCTCCATCAAATCACTATGTTGAAAAGTTGTCTTCATATGCATCTCTTCAACCTCAAGGTCAAATGCAACAATAATAGATAACAAGAATTTGATCAATTTCAACTTCATAACAAGAGATCTCACAAACATCAATTCCCTCTACCTAGGAACAACCCTTAGCCACTAATATTGCCCTCTACTTCAAGACCATGGCAAATCTAACTCTGTTGACTCCAGTCAAGAGTTTGAAACAAAAAAAGCAATTTTTCAACTTCTAGATTTCAAATGGATTTCTCCTTGGGCTACACAAGAACTCTAGAAGTTAGAAATAGGTGTTGGAAGTATGTTTTAGAGACAGGGGAGGATAAAAACAGTTGTATTCAGAAAAGGAAGATTCAATTGTTCAAAGCGTTTTGGAAAGACAGAGACAATAGAATTTCCCATTTAAGGAGCAAGGGGCAAAATGCATCCAAGCAACCTACCATAGTTGGTAAATGTTGTCATTTCATGCCACCACTTGCATTTCCCATTAATTATAACCAACCTAAAAGATCTAAATGGGTTAGTCTTGTTTGAAATTTTCCTTTGGTGATTGTGTTTTCCCTTTTCCCTACAATCAATTGCCCAAAATCAAAATCCTAAAATAGCTAAGTATAGGGGTGTTCTTCTCCAAGTGCCTATTGGGCCTCAAGACCTGACAAGAACCTAGAACCAATGGTTTCGGGTCCTGCTTTCTCTCCGCTCTAGCCAATCTTCCTTTGGTCCCTATCAGGCCTCAAGACCCAACAAGAACCTAGAACCAATGGTTTTTGGTCCTCCTTTCTCTCTGTTCATGCCAGTCTTCCTCTAGTCCCTATCGGATGTTGAGTCTTACTTGGGAACTAGAACCTATCCATTCTAGGTTCTTGTTTTCTTCCTCTCCCCAAGCCTCATTTCCCTTGTTTCGCCCTACCAATGTTTCTCCCTAGAAGTTGGACCCAGGGTGGAATTCAAAACCTAGAACATCAAGGTTCTAATTCCAAGTTCACAACCACTCCCACTCCCTAACTCATGAACCTCCTTGCCTTAGCCAAACTATGTTAGGTGCTCGTCAATGATTTCATAAGGTTTGTGAACCTGCTCATGTTAGAAAAATGGGTTCAAATGCTAATGGATTCTATCGACAACAAAGGGGGGAAATCAAGAGAGGCAAGTTTCAAGTTGTTTTGGAAAGTTCTACAAGTTTCAAAACCTTCATCAACCCCCGATGAGGTTCTAGAAACCATCCAAAGGGCCAACAACTTGAAGAAAAGGAACAAGAAAATCGGCAAAGAAAGGAGAGCAAGAAAAGTTGAAGTTTTAGCAATTTCAAGTGGTTCTGGAACTTGTGTCAAGCTTTGACAAAGTTCTTAGAACCCTATCAAAGCGTGACAAGGTTCTCAAAACCTGCCTTTTCGTGAATGCCAACTGCCAATAACTGGAAAAGGATGACACAAAGGCTTGTTTCTTCCACCTATTACTCTACAACACCATTAACGACCATGCAATACACTCGCCAACCTCTAGATTTGCTAGAAATCATTGGAGATAATCGACCGTTCCCCATTCAATTTTGTGGTCCATTTTCTGATAGGTAGTTGTTGCATCACGGTTTTTTTGGTTGACTTGGCTTTGATAACAGCAAGAAAACACATGGATCATAAATGTTGAGGTATGGCAGGGGTGTGAAGAATGTTCTTTCATGCCTCCAAGTCATGCAAATCGGATTTCAAAGGACATGTTTCTACAAAGTTTTGAAAGAGAGGTGGTTAGGATTTCCTTCTTCTCCACGACCTTCTAACGATTGCACGTCTTTTTCATGAGGATATAAGTCTGTTTGATTTCATTTTGAGGGAGTTCCTTCTTAGTTTCTTTCTAGAGACTTGCCTGTTATACAATTCTGTCATTGTAAACAGGCTCCATGCCTCTAAATTAATGAAGTTGTTCTATTTTCACCTCTTCTCACTTCTAACTTATTGTGTAAATCCCCTTACCTTTATGTTTGAATGAATTTTTACTACTTTCTAGATATATATGTTGCCCAAATCTATTTCCAAGGACTATCTATGGATCTTGTCTTCCCTATTAGTACTGTCAAATTCTTTACCTCCATGTTTCTCTATAGGAGTTAGTAAAATAGAGACTTGTGTGAGTTCTCTTGGCAGCTTTCATTGATTCTCTATGCTATTGTGAGCAGGAAAAAATCCATCTAAATCTTGGTGCATCACCTTTTCCTTTTGTGCATTTGTTCTCCCTTTTCTTCCTACAAATCAATAGAATGAGATTAGGATTTTAGTTTTGTTCTATGTTGAGTAGGATCAACACCCTGCATCGAAACCAGCCTTCTCTGAAAGTCTGATTTCAACTGCAAGGTCCCACACCTTGAGATCATTGCAATGTTTCATTGAAATGCTGAGTTGTGTCCAACAAGGGTGCACTTTCATGTGACAATAGTAAACTAATACATTTAATATAAGTAGAATGGTATTTTTGACTACCATAAAGCTGGTTTTTAACTTTTCCCTTTTATGAGGATTTGTAAGATAAAATCTAGAGTTCTTGTGTAGAATTCTTTTGTTGCAGCATATTGTCTTCTTACCTTGATCAACAATTCCCTCTCTCCAACACTATTATTTGAATTTAAAAGGTTTCAGATTATGCTATCAAAAATTTGGATTATTGAATCCTACTAATTTAGAGAGCTAAGGGATCAATGCACCAGTCTTCTTTGAGATAAGTGTCAACTTAACAATTTGAGAATTGAGTGAGTTTTTTATGTAACTTAGTTTCAAATATCTTGATTAAAAGTTCTTAGTTGTTGACTAGGTTGATTGATTCATCAAATTAGTCGATTGTTCAATAAAACTATGAGCCACTCTAATGAAATGTAAGCTTATCTTGAAGCTTTACTTGACAACTTGTCTAGTTTCTCTTTCTTAGGTTCTTAGTGCACTTGTCTATTTATAATGCACATGTTTTGTAATTCTCTAATTTTTCAGTTTTGAGCTAGTATAGTGTATTTCTTTTCAGATTTAACAAGACGACACTTCAAGTTTGAGAGTTCAATACTCTGCATTCATTGTTCATATTATCAACAGTATATGCATCATAATAAAATTGAAATATGTGCCCTTTAAATAGACAAGTGCACTAAGAATCTAGCTATGAAAAACTTGACGAGGTGTCAAGTAAATCTCCAAGTTAAACTTACAACTCATTGGAGTGACACTCAAGTTGACTGATTAATACGCTAGTCTAACCAATCAATCAACCTAGTCTAGCAACTAATAACTCCCAATCATAATAGTTGAGATAAAGTTTCATCCACAAATCAATAAGTGTCACATAGGTGACTGGGCGCTAATCTCAAACAAGACTCCCTAAATAGTTGGGCCCTATTCTCCCATATAACTATGTAAAACTTCCATCAAAACAATAATTTCTGACTATGCTAATCTATAAACACATCACTGAACATGAACAGTGAATGTATGGTATTGAACTTTCTAACCTGCAACTGTCTTTTCATTAAATCTGAAAATAAATACATTGCACTGGAAAGAAATTTTAGAAAAAACACTATATGCATTGACTAAAATTAGTATATGTGCCCTTTAAATAGACAAGTATGTAATGTCCCCGTTTTTAGCATTGCTCCTTTCAGTGATTGATGGCTTTTTCCTGGTGTGCTGTTGGCTAATCAGAGACAGAATTAGGGTTTCTGGCTGCTTGGTGAGTTCTCTTGAAGATTCAGGGTTTTGTTTGTTGGAGTTTGGGTGTTCGGATTATGGATTCCTTCTGGGTTTTCAAAGAGGTTCGCAATGGTGGCGCATGCATTACATTCCAAGCAACTTTCCGAATTTACTATTTTTAGTAAATCCTATTTTTGGCAGTGGTCCAGTCAGCACCAGCTCGGTCAACTTTCCTCTTCTGGCAGTTCATTGGGTAATTCTGAATTTTGGCATAAGGGGTTCATTTTGGAGGAATAAGTATTTTAATGACAATAATGTTTTATTTTATAAAATAACCCCTTGTCCTAGTATTATGACTTTAAGTTGTTTTAAAGAAGGGGACCTTGAGGGGTATTGTCTCATGAAGGAAATATTTTATATTTCTAAAGTCAAAAAATATTACTTGGAGAAAAGGACGCCTTTTTATGAAGGAAAAGATTTTAAAATAAAGTTAAATTAAACCTTGAGAAAAGGGGCGCCCAAATTGGAGGGAAAAGAAGACAGTCAAATTTGAAAGTTAGGGTTTCTAGAAGCTTCTGGAAAAGCCATCACAAGTTTATAAAAGGAGGTCTTGGTCTTCATTTTCATTATCTGATATCTTGAGTATTGTTATGCTGCCGAAATGGTTGCTGGATTGCTTCGAGGAATGAATGCCTCCTAGCTTGGGCTCGACTTCGTGCTTGAGATAGCACCTAGTAGAGAGGTTTGCTTGTTTTGAGTGAATTTGTAGTGAGGTTTTGCATTGTTTTGATGATCTTGCATTTTGTAGCTGAGTACTTGCATTTTCTGTCATATTCTAGAGTTGCTGAATATCATAGCTGATTCGAAGTTTCATTCATATATCAAAAATAAAAAAAGATATTGTTCTGGGTGTTGGTCATATCATCTTCTCTACTTGGGGCGACCTTACTTGCAAATTTGTGGGATTTTTAATGAAGTTTCTGATTTTATAAAGTAAATTCGTCATTTCTTGAAAGCCCTACTTTCTGGAGTGCTTTGGGATCCGTGCCATTAATTAATAGCCACTTTTAGCTGCCCTTTTTCATTACTAAACTAGGCGCCATCATTTTAAGAGTGTTTTGCATCAGTTTTCATGTAATTTGAGTGAGAAATGAGTGAGTTGTGAGCTTTTCATTGAGTTTATGCATTGCTGGTTCTGTAATTCATGTTGCTGGTCTGTCAGATCAGACTTGAGAAAATTTCATATTAGCAAGGGACGGGTGTTAGGAATTCATTATTGACCTAGTGGATGACATCTTTACTATTGCAGCAACTTGTAGAGCTTAAATCCTTGATCTTGCAGGCATTCTACTTCTTATTGTAAGCTGAACAGTAGTACTGTCAGCATTTCTCTCAGTTTTGCTTATCATGTTTGTAATTGCCCACTGAATAAGTGGAAGAGGCTGGCTTGCCGCCTATTTACTTTGATTTGCATTGTAATATCGTACATCTCCGCCCTATGGTAGCTCCATTCCCACTCCGGGTTTGAAAGCACATTCTGGGTGTTGAGTTTATTCGAAGTTGCATTTGTATTTCTTTAAATCTCCACCAAATGGTCGCCTCATTCCATTCTGGTTTGGGTAGCACATACTTGGTGTTGAGTTACTTTCAGTTGCAGTTCTGATTTATTGTACTGACGATCCTCTTGCCATATGACAGCCTCTCTCTTGTTGAGATTGAGTGCGCATTCTTGGCAAAGAGTTATATTGTAACTGCTGGCTTGATTTATCTAACCCTAACGGGTGTGTTGCATTGCTGATTGTAATTCAAAAATCGAAAAAAAATTGGTTCGGTATTTTACAAAGTACACTAAGAGTAACTATGAGAAGTTCAATGAAATTTTGCGTAAATCTCCGAGTTAAGCTTACAACTCACTAGAGTGATACTCAAATTGACTGATCAATTAATTAGTCTATCTAATCAATCATAGTCTAGTAAGTAATAACTCCCAATCAAAGTAGATGAGACTAAGTTACATCCACAAATCACATAAGTTCCAAATTGTTAAGTAGGCACTAATCTCAAACAAGACTCCCTACATAACTGAGCCTTATTCTCCTATATAACAAAGTAAAACTTCCATCAAAACAATAATCTTTGACTATGCTAATCAACAAACACGTTGCTGAAAATGTGAACAGAAAATAAAATACACAGTATTAAACTCTCAAACCTAAAACTGTCTTCTCATTAAATCTGAAAAAAACTACACTGCACTAGAAAGAAATTTTAAAAAGGAGAATGTGCATCATAATAAGAATTAGAATATGCCCTTTAAGTAGACAAGTGCGCTAAGAATTGAATTAAGAGAAACTAGATGATGCGTTGCATAAATTTCCAAGTTCAGCTTACAACTCACTGGAGTGACACTCAAGTTGACTGATGAATCAACTAGTCTGCCTAATCAACTAATAACTCCCAATCAAAGTAGTTGAGACTAGTTATATCCACAAATCAAAAATAGATAATAGATAATTGGGCGCTTATCTCAAACAAGACTCCCTACATAGCTGGGTCTTATTCTCCTATATAACTATATCCTCTCTATGCTGATCTCTCTGCTGTGCACAGGTCTGGATCTGCTGCTGTCACTGTTGTGCTATCACTGTGAGAATACTAGCCAGGCATCTCAAGGTAAAAACTAACAATCCTGGGTTCATGTAAATACGCCCTGAATTGTTGGTCCTATCCAGGTTCACCCAAAAGGTACACAGGTAACCCACACCCAGAAAATAAAATAAAAGAAAAAAAGTCAATGACAGAATGTCAAAAAAACATGAAGTTAAAAATGCTAAACTTAGCCTAAGAGAAACTACCTAATGACACTAACAACACAAAAAAACAAAACAAACACATCCTACTTTTCATTCCTCTCTTACCAAAAACTCCATTTCTACTCTGACATAAGCAAGTTAAGTACAAGGACTGGATGATGACACATTGGGATGTAGCACAGAGCATCCCAACTTGGAAGCTTTTCTTAGTCTCAATTGAAGAAGAGGATCATGAGGCTGCAACAAGACACATGCATAGTGCAGCTAGTGGGAGTGGCACTGATGCTGCTTGTGGTTCTAATGAACCAACAAATGATGTTGATGCTCTCATTTAAGAGCAATAGGATGATTTGTATTTAGTTTCCGTGTGCTTGCATATTCAACCACTAAGTATTATTGTATTTTTAACGTATGTAAACCTTTTTTATTTATCATTTTGCATTTTATATTATATTATCAATTTAGCTGTGTTCTGCTTTTAATTTTGTATATTTTGTGCAATTTGTGGCTTTTTCTTGTTTGTATACAGAACACCAGTTATAAAAACTCAGTGAACTGCCATACCCAACCCCTAACCCCAATCCCAAACTAGCAATTTAGTGCTATTCTTAAATCGTTTGGTGCACAGGAAGATTATTTCAAAAAAATACATTGGAAGTTTGTGGATCCCCAAATAGGGTGGGATTTTGTTTTGCAATATACATGGAACTTTCATTCAATGCGAGGATAGTTGGCATGTTCTGTTGATGTTATTAGCAGCGTCGGGCTGCTTCTTCCAGGTCTGCACGATTGAAGACAATTCAAATGCTAGCCTAACGGCTATTTGAATTGTGATTATTATATTCGATGAAGAAACACTCCTTTCTATACATTGCTCTTGGCCGACTTGAGATGATTTGAAGAGTCACGTCTTTTGAAGACATTTAATATTTGTTTATTGTATTTAAGAGGAGGCACAATCTTCTAAGAGGCCGACCTCTTACTTGTTAGAGACATGCCTCTTGGATGAGGCCGACATGATGTTATGAAAAAGCACATCCTCCTCCTTCACATCATATATATTTCTACTTGTTGCATTCCATTTGATCATCCGCTTTTCATACACATTCATTCATTGATATTAAGTGTGAATCATCTCAAGAGCAGATCGAGATTTATAGAAGGCTGAGATTATCTACAGATCACATCACTTAGATTCTGTGATTGCATCAGTGTGTTGTGTTTTCTCTTTGGCTCTCATATTGGCCATCATTATAAAGGAAACATCCTTCAGAATTAATATATAAGAGATATATTATTGCTGGGTTTTTCTAACTCAAGAGGAGGGTTTTCCCAGGGTATCTGCTGTGTTATTGAGTCTGATTTTTGAGTTCATATTCGAAAGGAAAAGAGAACAAAGTTGGAGCCTTCTGGCAAGAAGGGAATATTTGTGGGCTACAGTGAAACATCAAAAGCCTACAAGATATACATTCCAGATCGGAAGTTGATCGAAATCAATAGGGATGTCACATTTGAGGAAGATGTTGCATTCAAGAGATCCAAGGAAACTCATGTGGAGATTGATAATGAAGAGTCTCCTCGAGATATGTAAATTGACCATACTCTTGAGATTCAAAGGGAGACTTCAAAACCGAAGGAAGATATTGATCCAGTTGAGCCCTTGGAACCTACTGATGGGCCTACTGATATTGTGATTGGAAGAAAAATACCTCTTTGGGCTAGGCAAACTAAGCAAGAGGCAGAAAGGTTTGCAACTCCTAAAGGTACCTTCAGAGAAAGTAAAAGGCCGCATAAGTTCTCCAGTTATGTTGCCTTGATGAGTTAGATTATTGTGTCTGAGCCTTCCAGTGTTGAGGAAGCTTCTAGTCAACAAGTTTGGAGAGATGCTATGACAGAGGAGAACTAGTCAATTCTCAAGAATGATGTTTGGGACATTGTTCCTAGACCCAAAGGCAAATCTGTGGTATCTTCAAAATGGCTCTTCAAGATCAAACATGCGGCTGATGGGAGCATTGAGAAGTACAAGGCAAGATTCGTAGCTAGAGGGTTTTCACAAAAAGAAGGAATTGACTATGAAGAAACATTTGCTCTTGTTGCTCGCTATACTTCTATCAAAACCATGATTGCCATTGCTGCATCTAGAGGATGGAAGATTCATTAGATAGATGTGAAGATAGCTTTTCTGAATGGTGCGATTGAGGAAGAAGTTTATATCAAGCAACCTGATGGATTTGAGGTACATGGGAAGGAGTCTCATGTTTGTAGGTTGAAGAAGGCCTTGTATGGTCTTAAGTAGGCTCCTCGTGCATGGTACGAAAGGATTGATCGTTACTTGTTAAGTTTGGGCTTCTCCAAGAATGATGCTAACTCTAATCTTTATTTCAAGGTAATTAACGATGAAGCATTGATTTTGGTTTTGTATGTTGATGATTTGACTCTTATTGGAGAAGAGCACCTAATCATCAAATGTAAGAAGGAATTGGCTTCTAAGTTTTGAAATGAAGGACCTTGGGCTCATGCATTACTTTCTTGGCTGAGAAGTTTGGCAGAAGCCAAATGAGATGATAAGTCAAGGGAAGTACACCATTGATATACTTAAAAGGTTTGGTATGGTGGATTGCAAATCCATGTCTACACCTATGGAGACCAACCTACATAAGTTAAAAGAGGCTATAGCTAGTTCAGACTTGGTGGTTCCTACGATGTACAGGCAGTTGATTGGGTCCTTGATGTATCTAGTTAACACGACCAAATATCTGTTATGCTGTGAGTGCACTTAGTCAGTTCATGTGTGAACCGAAACAGATACATCTTGTTGCAGGAAAACATATCTTGAAATACTTGCGTGGCACAGTTGGATATAGGTTGAGATATTCTTCAAGGGTGGATTTGAAGTTGCATGGCTTCACTGATTTTGATTGGGCAGGGAGTGTTACTAATCAGAAGAGCACCTTTAGATGTTGCTTCAGTTTGGGATCTGCTATGATTTCCTGGTGCAGTAGGAAGCAATCATCTGTAGCATTGAGTGGAGTAGAGGCAAAGTATGTTGCAGCTTGTATGGCAGCTCCGGAAGCAATGTGGCTTCGTAAGCTCCTTGCAAATTTGTTTGGACAATCAAGGGAGCCTACTATCATTCATTGTGATAACCAAAGCTGTGTGAAGCTTTCTGTCAATCTTGTGTTTCATGACAAAACTAAGCATGTTGAGATCAAATACCATTACATCAGAGATATGGTATTGAGGAAAGCTATACGGTTGAGGTATATCAGCACTAATGAGCAGATGGCAAACATTCTCACCAAGCCTCTCTCCAGGATAAAGTTTGTGTACTTTCGAGATAAGCTTGGTATGGTGAAGAATACAGCCTTAACTGAGAAGGAGTCTCAGTATCAGTGATCCTCTTTAATGAGTTCTTCTCTGTGAGAGAAGTTCGAGGTGAAATCCCTTGTTAATGCATTCTTCTCTACAAAGAGAAGTTTGAGGTGAAAGCCCTTGTTCCACCCTCTAGGAGAACCATGGTGGATGTAATGTGTGTGACTCCATGACAGCATCACGTGTGAGAGTCCATGATGATTTTCTTGTACTTGTGTTTCACCCTCTGGGAGAGCCATGGTGAAAGTCATGTTGAGGTGACAACATCATGCAAGTGATGAACACTTGTACAGACCATACATGGTTGTAGCCATTATGGTTGATATCATGTTGAGGTGATATCCGATATCACGATGAGGTGATATCTTTCTTTTCCACATATGGTTGTAGCCATTGTGGTAGACAGCATGATGAGGTGATATGTCTTGTGCAGCTGGAAGTATCATCCCTAGCTGAGAGGGAGTGTTGATGTTATTAGTAGCATCAGGCTGCTTCTTCCAATACCGCACGATTGAAGACAATTCAAATGCTAGACTAACGGCTATTTGAATTGTGATTATTATATTCGATGAAGAAACACTCCTTTCTATACATTGCTCTTGGCCGACTTGAGATGATTTGAAGAGTCACATCTTTTGAAGACATTTAATATTTGTTTATTGTATTTAAGAGGAGGCACGATCTTCTAAGAGGCCGACCTCTTACTTGTTAGAGACACGCCTCTTGGATGAGGCCAACATGATGTTATGAAAAAGCATGTCCTCCTCCTTCACATCATATATATTTCCACTTGTTGCATTCCATTTGACCATCCGTTTTTCATACACATTCATTCATTGATATTAAGTGCGAATCATCTCAAGAGCAGATCGAGATTTATAGAAGGCTGAGATTATCTACAGATCGCATCACTAAGATTCTGTGATTGCAGCAGTGTGTTGTGTTTTCTCTTTGGCCCTCATATCGACTATCTTTGTAAAGGAAACA
The DNA here is from genome assembly GCA_007258455.2 of Sequoia sempervirens. Classification (NCBI taxonomy): domain Eukaryota; kingdom Viridiplantae; phylum Streptophyta; class Pinopsida; order Cupressales; family Cupressaceae; genus Sequoia; species Sequoia sempervirens. The sequence continues at coordinate 40,494 of VDFB02082696.1, forward strand.
TCCTTGAGAATTAATATATAAGAGATATTATTGCTGGGTTTTTCTCCCTCAAGAGGAGGGTTTTCCCAGGGTATCTGCTGTGTTATTGTGTCTGATTTTTGAATTAGTTTTCTGTACATTGCATCTGATCATAAAACTAACATGTTCTGCAGGCTCTCCCAGAAAAATATTGGCAAGAAAGGGAAATTAACTTATGTAGATCTTGAGGAAAAGGAAAGAAATATTTGGCTTGATTGAAGAACAACGAAACACGCCCAACATTAGAGATTGCAGATAAGATCACTTTTATCTTTTTGTTATATCTCCTCATTCTAGTCTGTTGAAAATACAAATAGATATAGAGGTCCATTTGGAAATGCTAGAATTGGAGCTGTGGTAAATTTTATGTATGCTATGAAACTAAATCAGTAAAAGCTTGGGCTTAAGCCTTTTATTTTCCCATTGCTTAATAGAGGATGAGATACAAATTCTCTCAAGCCATCTAGAAAATAGGAGTAGTGTTTAAACTGAATGTTTTATTGGCTAGTTTTCAAAAGAATATAGGCAAAGAAAATTAGAGTTGATTATCCTCCTTGTTTGAGAAACAGTAGATCAACTGTTCTCACTTTGCAGAGTTGCAACAACAAATTTAAATTATGTTATGTCAGAATGTGGGGGCATTTCTCTAAGTTATCTTTCTTGAGAAGATATCTTGCTGGGCAGCACATAGATACTTCAAAATTTTGGAAATAACATTCAGAAAACTGATCTTGTTGACATCTTTTTCTTTGAAAAGCATAAGCACATTAATTTTCATGGGGATATCTGAAGCCTGTGCCTAGGGTATACTGAGGATTTTTAAGCAGATTCAGTTGCTTCTATTGTTGCTGAAATTGGTGTTTTCTAAAAGGGATCCTAATCTTTTAGACAATGGTGTGAAGTTTGTTAAAATTATAGTTAGCTTAATGTACTTACTGCACTTTGTACTTACATATTTTATATTTATGATGAATTATATCGGGTTCACAGCTTAATGTTGTCAACCTAATCACCAATGATGTCTCGTTAATGACAGGTGTTCAGACATGTATTGGCTCATTGTACACTGTACAGTACACTTAGAGCAGTAAATGTAATTAGTAGATTAAATCTACCTAAACTTTTGTGTCCTTATTTGACTCTCTGCTTGGATTGTATCTACATAATATCAATGCCATAAAATGAATGTAGAACTGATTGAAAATCATTCTTGGCAGCTATGGCACGCTATTGAGAGCTGAAAATGCAACTGTAAATCACACCTTTCAGCTACCATTAATTACTGCAACAAATTTTGGAGTTTCAGCCTGCATTTTTAGCTTGCAAATCAGTTTTCAACTTTTCAGCCAAACTTAAAGAAGTTAACTGCTTTGTCAATTCAATTTAAATCTAAAAAAACTGTTCTTGGCTTTCAAACCATATCATACCAAAAGCATTAATAGTATATTTTTTTTTATGTCCATGTAAGGGTTGATTAAGATCTTGGTATGATCTCAAAAATCTCATTGATGTAGAGAATTATGAAGCATAGAATAATCGAATGAAAAACATGCTGATGAATAGTGATTTATCTCATTTATGGGATAATACACAAGCAAATTATCTCGATTGACACAGCATCAGTATGAGACAAAAAGTTAAAAAGCATTAGCACTGATTATACAGCATTATTAGGAATGTTCAAGATTCTAAACCACCAAAACAAGCATCCAGAGCAATTACTTTTTTGTATGAACTCAGGACAAGAGAACTTGAGGAATTGATCCCCGAGTCTCAAGATAAACGATAATGTCCCTGATCAATGCAGACAGTTAAAAAGACTTAGAGGTCAGAACCAATTATATGTTTTCAGAAAAACTGCTTCAAATGAGAATATCTTTGCCTCCATATTAAAGAGTTTGTTAAAGTCAATTGAGAGTTAGATTACAAGTCTGAAAGTTGATTAGAAGCTAGGCTCCATCATAAAAAGATGTTATAAGATCAATGATGAAGAAGAAGCTTCAAGTGCCCTTGCTACAAAGTATAAGTGGAAAAAAAATTCAAATCAGGAAATATCTGTTTAACCCAGCATCAAGAAATGAAGAACACTTCCCACAAGTCTAAGGAGTTATTCAAAGGTGTGACTAGCTATCACTGTGGTCAATGAAGAACACTTCTCACAATTCTAAGGAGTAGTGAATCGAAGGTCTGACCAGCTATTGATGCAGCAAGCCTGGCTGCATAGAAAAATACACATGGGAAGAAGTGAATGAAAATAAAAAAGCGATCAGATTATTTTGGAAATAAAAATGGGGATAAACTCACTGTATCTGCATCCAGATTATGCATGGAAGATGAGAAAGTCTGGAAAATAAATTCTAGTTCCTTGTGCCACATTACTGGTAACGAGGAGTGGCTTCACAGAATCAAAGAAGCTGAAGTGGATCAAGAATGCATTGCAAATAACACAAGATTGCAAGTCAAAGGAATTCACAAAACTCTCATCAACACTTCAGCAAACTTAACAAACCTGAATTTAGGGATATATTAAATGATTTGAAATAATTTTTGTTTATTGTATATACTCATAAGACTTCTTTTTGTGTATATGCTTCACACAGGCATGATGAATAAAGTTGTCAGATAGGCATAGTTATTAAGTGCTATAAGAATTATAATTTGGCAAGTTTTCTTTCCAAGATATAAATAGAATGGCAAAGATACCTATCATCATCTTCCGATCCATGATCCCCACTTCCAAATGCAAGTCCTCCAACCCCCTGCATGGAATTTTGAATTTAATAATAAGCAATGAAACATTTCTTAACAGAGAACCAAAGGAAAAAATATTTAACTAATAACTATAAAGTGATGCAAATAACTTCCTCATCAAAAAAGAGGAACTATAGTCTGTTTTTGAAGGCCTTCAAATGCATACCATACATTGAATATTACAGTACTAATGAATCTAATATAATTCAATGTGAAATGCAATTGCAATAGCCATTAAAACAATCTCAAGAATCCAGGGGTACAAATACATGGTGAACACATAGGATAACTTATGTTATAGGAAATTGCTTTGCAAGAATTTCAGTTAGTACTAGTCACAGCTTGGATACCACTCGCAGCAAGTAACGCATGTGAATGCAGAAGAGAATGCAAAGGGAGGTGTCCTGCCCATTATTCAAAGCTGACTCACACTATAAGAAAGAGTTGTTGAGATTCAATATCCAACAAAACTTGGGAAAAGGACACTACCAAAAATGAAAAGGAGTATAAAAAATAGATAATTGGGAACTTATAAACACCACATTCTCTCCCCAATATTTACAGCCCAAACTATATTTAATCTACCAACAGAATCTTCTATAAAGACAGATATCGCCAAACTGCATAAATGCAACCTCATCACACTAGACACCAACACTAAAAGCTTACTAATAGCTGAAACAAAATACAGTGTAAACTTCGGAAGCCATCCAGAGAAACTCTAGAAATAAAGTTAAATCATACAATTCAATTTCAAACTGTGAGCTTGTGGAAACAACTGCATTTCAAAGAACAACTGATTGGTTTGAGGGAACAAAAAATATTGCCATTCATTAATTATCCATCATTCATCATTCCAAGATATTAATGAAAATTTGCCGGTAATTGCAGTAGTCATAGTAGCAAACCAAGTCAAAAAGGTTCAAGAAATCACAAACCGGCATTATTTGCAATTTTTCAACAGTAAGACTCACAATTTGATAAATAGATCGGCCTTCCTGACTATTTCACATTTTGTTCCCAATTAATCATGACTTTAATACAAAAAATTGTCAGAAAACATTTAAATTGTGATTTTTGATAAGCGTTTGACAGGTTTTATCATTTTAATAGGTTGGGAAATGTTTTTATTGTAAATATATCATTTTGCCTGTTTTTCTCATTTGCATGCAATTATTTTGACAAAACACAATTTTTTTAAGCTGTTTTTCAAGATTTTTAAAGTTTTATAATGAAAAGCAAGGTTCAAACTTCAAATGACTTTCTCATTTAGTGTTATGGTTAGAGCTTTTTACCAAAAAACTTCAACCTTAAATATAAATGCTAACTTTCTTTTAGTGTTTCTGGTTAGGGTCAAGGCTTTTTTAAACCAAGAAAGCCCCGACCCTACCTCTAAATGCCATTTTTCAGCATTTATGATTAGGGTTAGGGTCTTTGTTAGCAAAAAATAGCATAGAACTAACCCTAAAAGCTGAATTTTTTCAGCATATATAGTTAGGGTAAGGCTTTTTTGTTCACAAAAAAGGCCTAACTCTAACTATATATGCTGAAAAAATTCAGCTTTTAGGGTTAGTTTAAGATTTTTTTAAAGGCCTAACCTAACCATAAATGCTGATTTTTTTCAACACTTAGGGTTAGCATTTTTTCTGAATTATTTTCAATGATTATGGTTTTATTTTAGCAATTGTATAACATTATACATGTTATGTTTGACATTAGATTATTGTAAAATACTTATATTTGCAAGGAATTTGATATACTCAAATACAAAAAAATAGTTTGTAAGCCCCTCTATAGTGCATCAAACACAACATAAGATTACCCTCGTGTACCCTAGGAAGAGATGTCCCAAAGGTATATTTGAGGGCTATAGAGGTTTGAGTGATAAGGAAACTATAGATTTTTTTCCTAAAATTATCTTCTTTTACATTTTTTCTCTTCTTCTCTCTCTTTCTTCTTCTAGTGATTTGTTGTTCGGCCATAAATCCAACACAAGGGAATCACAACATCAAAGGGCAACTATCCCTACACACTCTAAACGGTTAGTTTTAGGATCAGAAATGTCAAAGAGCAAAAAATACAACACAATGAACAATGAACACAGTGATTACCCTGGGAAAACCCTCCTACTCAAGGGTGAAAAACCCAGCAAAGAATATTCTCTTATATATCAGAATAATGAGTGCAGAAACTGCATACAAATCAGGCCATACACAAGGCCGAGTCTAATGCAATGAATGGAGACACTTCTCCTTGAAGCGAAATACAAATGATGACACTTCTTAGAATTGAATCTGCTGCTAAGAGGCGAACTGTTGCTGTTGCTGAAGATGCGAATTGAAGAGTGAAATGAATTGATGTTCAAATGAGAGGACTACATCCTCTTTATATACAAAGCTGGGTGACCTCCTCTCTAGGTCGGCTCTAGAAAAAAATGTAATTTTATTTATGTAGCAAAGGCCAACCTGCCATTATTTAGGAGAAAATAACTCCCGAAGCTACAAAACACTAACACTCCCTCTTAGCTAGAGAGGTATTTTCGAGATATCCTCGTCATGTAGTCCCTCAACATGACGCCCACAATGGCTACACCCATTTGTGGAAAACCACATCTCAGTCTCAAAGATGTATAAGAGTTCATCATGGAGTCTCTCAACATGATGTCCACAATGGCTACACCCATTTGTGGAAAACACATCTCAGTCTCAGAGATGTACAAGGGTTCATCACGAAGTCTCTCAACGTCATGTTGTCATGGAGTCTCTCAACATGACGTCCACAATGGCTACTCCCATGTGTGGAAAGAAACACATCTCAATCTCAAAGATGTACAAGGGTTCATCACAGAGTCTCTCAACGTGATGTCGTCATGGAGTCTCTCAACATGACGTCCACAATGGCTACTCTCATGTGTGGAAAGAAACACATCTCAATCTCAAAGATGTACAAGATATCCTCGTCAAGGAATCTCTCAACATGACGTCTCATCTCAGTCTCAGAGATGTATAGGATATCCTTGTCATGGAGTCTCTCAACATGACGTCTCATCTCAGTCTCAGATATTAACAAGGGCTTGCACCTCATATTTCTCCGTCTCAGAGAAATATACATTACAACAAATCTTCATGATGATGTGACTCCCCCTGAAGCTCCAAGTACTTTCATGAACCTCCTAACCTCCTCGTCCAAGATTGCCTGCAATGCTTACCTTAGAGGAACGGTTTCCAATGCACACCTCTGACATTACTGACTTGCGAGAGTCCAAGACTGTCCTCCTCGACCTCATCCCAGATCACCCTATTCTGAATAGGTTTGCGGAGTTACCAATGTCAAATCCAAATTGATTGTCTTGTGCAATTTTGTTCTCTGCAACTGAAGAGGTCTTCCAAGGACTTTAGCACCTGGTCTTGCAACACTACAACCCACTTAGCTGACATCTTCACTTCTTCTCAGTGAGTCACAGAACTCCCTCTTGATCCCTACCTCAGAGATTGCAAAGAAATCCTCTAGAAGTGAACTCCCCTCCATTGACTGATCTCAAAACCTTAATCCTTTTCCCGGACATGCTCTCAACTCATGCCTTGAATTCTTGGAATTTAACTCCCTTTGAATGTCATTTCCTCCTCTTCAAAGTAGCTAATCGCAATGACAATTTGTATAGGTTCTTCGTTGTTTAGTGTCTTCATCTTTCTCAATCTTCTTTGTTGATGCAAATTCTCCATCCAAGGCTAACCCAACCTTGTGCCCTCGAGAGATGTCTCCAATGAAGAATCATGAGAGTTATGCACCACCAACTCAGTCCCAAGGCTGCAAGCTGTCTCCATGTTTGTTCATTTCTCCAACCAGTATGACTTCCTCACAGGATGCCTCAAGCTCTTCCTCCCTTTGAATTCCTTATGCAATCTCGAATAATTAATCCATCATCCTTTTGCTCCTCGATCCATCCTACATTTTAAAGAGATTAACAATAGTTCATAAAATCAAACTACCCCGAAGAGGAATATACAGACCAATGCTAGTAGCATACATGATTCACTATTCCCAATGTTATTGCATGAATTATTATTAACTACATGATTATTTAAATCCATGATCATTATTCAAAGGTACAAAAATAAAATACTTATCTCATTAATAGCACTCTTCGGATCTATTTCAAGTGTTTCCAATTTGTCTTGTGCATCCTTGTAGTTAAGTTGCAAAGACCTCAATTTTGTTCTCAGCTTCCAATAGCTTTCCAGTTAATTGATTTACTACATCTTCCTTGCTGACAACTTCTTGGTTTGCAAAACTTATGCTTTCCTCTAGTTCTTGTTCCTTCTCCCTTGAATTCATTTGTATAACTTCAAGCTCCTTAATCCTTTCCAGTGAATCCTTCATCTTCACCCTCAATTCAAATACCTACTCAAAAAACTGTTTTGCTTCAGTTTCAATCTCCATAAACCTTGTTTCTACCAACTTCAGTTGTTTTTCAAGATCACATTTCTCTTGTGTAGTAGTCTCCATTAACGACTCCAATTCTGTCACCTTCTTTGCATTATCCTCTGCCTTATCACAAAAAGCAGCAATTAAATCTTCGAGCTCAACACCTCTTTGCCTGGAGTTACTTGCATGTGCTTCATGTTCTAAAAGGACTTCTTCGAGGGACTTCAACTTCTACTCCAACTCTGCATTCCTTGCGATGCCAAGATGACTGGAATAATCTTGAACAAAGTAATCAGAATATCTTCCCTCATTTTTTATTTTTTTTAGAAGACTGTATTGCTTAGACAAATCTGATAGGATTTCTTGAACCCGCTCTGATACCATGTTAGTTTTAGGATAAAAAATGTCAACAAATAGAAAATACAACACAATGAACAATGAACATAGTGATTACCCTGGGAAAACCCTCCTATGTGATGGAGAAAAACCCAGCAAAGAATATTGTCTTATATATTAGAATAATGAGTGCAGAAACTGCATAGAAATCAGGCCCTACACAAGGCAGAGTCTAATACAATGAATGGACACACTTCTCCTTGAAGCGAAATACAAATGACGGCACTTCTTAGAATCGAATCTGCTGCTAGGAGGCAAACTGTTGCTGCTACTGAAGATGTAAATTGGAGAGTACAATGAATTGATGTTCAAATGGGAGGACTTCATCCTCTTTATATACAAAGTTGGGCGATCTCCTCTCTAGGTCGGCTCTAGAAAAAAATGTAATTTTATTTATGTAGCAAAGGCCGACCTGCCTTTATTTAGGAGAAAATAGCTCTCGAAGCTACAAAACACTAACATAAACTACACCTTGTGAGCAAGTATGCCATAGGCTGTTACGTCCCACCCTAAGTTTCTAAACTACTTTTCACTTTATGGAAATTATTGTTATAAATCATGAGATCATGAAAGTTATATAACGATGGAATTATCTAATGATATGTTACTGCTTTTAAATGGAATGTTGATGGGTATTTGATTATATGAATGTGATGAAATACTATGAAATGATTCTATTTTTCTTTAAAGCAAATGTTAATGAAAATGCAATGAAATGAACATGATGTAATAGTTTTTAGGCTAACTACATGTTCGTTTTCTTGAGTGAAATTGCAGGAACAAGCCAAACACCTCCAGAGAAGAGAGAGGGGGAGTATCACCTAGGAGAAGGGTAAAGTTATGAATCCGCTGGCAACGTCCTTTGAGCTTATAGCTCGGTCAAGTATTGATTCCATAAACCTAAAAGAGTCTACGGATATCATTAGCATGCTTGGAGGTAAGTCAACCTAAGGCAATCTAGTCATGTTCACCTACTACGTTTGGTGTGGCTATTTTTGTGGTTTCATAACTATCTTGTTTTTATATATATACGAATATATATATATATATATATATGAATAAATGTGTGAGAATTGGTAAGCATATGTATACATTATATGCGTATATGGACACATATGTACATATGTAGGCACGAAGATGCACGTCGACATACATACATATACGTTCATGTACGTATAGATAAATATATGCATGCATAGGTTTATTGTGAAGGAAAATGGCACACACGTATGTATATTCATATGTGTATTGAGCGTTGTACTATAAACGCTATTACTTGATGATTATCAATATTGCATTGCATGGGGATGTTGATCATTTTGATCATCATTGAGTTTGTTATGGTATAGCAAATATGCCAGTATGACAATGTAACAATTAACGTCGTTAATCATGCATTTTGTAATTTGAGTTGCTTGACTATAATGTCCCCTTCTCACTCTTGAGCAGTGTAGAGTTCAATTAGCCTATTCCAGAGTTCCCGTAGGCTAGTTGATGTGGTTAGGGGACTTAGTGACTAGCATTGGAGTTCAGTGTTGGGTTTCAGAGGAGTTTTCTATTTATAGCAATGGTCGGTTTATGATGTCTGCTATCTTCAATTGCTCACAATACTCTTCAATGGTCTTCAATTTTGCTTAGTTTAGCATTTGGTGTACGCTTACTATTTTTAGCAGTGCTATTTATGGTAAGTCATTTTTGGGGAGTTGGTCCTAGGCCAGTATGTATAGAACAGCATTATTTCTCATATGGTTTAGAGAGCCTAAGGTTGAAATATTTAATAATTGTTTAATTTAGTCACTTAAGTTGTTTCATAAAGTTATTTTATAAACTTAAGTTGAGGGGGTGAGTGGTCATTCAAAAAGCACCTTGGGCCTAGGCATACAACTTAAAGTTGTTTTTAAAAGGTTTATTAATATTATATTTTAGAGAGCTGGCCCAGCTTAAGCAATATGGTATAGTAGAGGCTTACATAGCAGAATTTCAAAGGCTTTCAATGATAGTTACAAGGATTATAGAGAGGAGGATGGTGGTCTTATTCAGTGAAGGTCTTATGGAGCCACTTAAGGGATGGATCAAGGCATTTGAACCACCAACTTTGTAGGAGCCAATGAAAAAAGCAAGAAGTATGGAGTGGGCTGCCCCTAAAACAAAATTTCGGTCCAAACCTTTTGTGCACAGAAAGAATAAGAGAACTTTCACTAAGGACACTTGTAATGTCCCATTTTGGGTCGTCATTGAATCTTGTCTTTAAACTCACAGATAGAGATATTTGCTATGCCAAGAACAATAGTTTCAGTGGAGGGAGTACCTTTGGAATGCTTAAGAACACCATTTTTATCACACTAATCCTTGATCGATAAGAATGTCCAAGTGCTGATCATGATATCGATTTCCTATTTTGAGTTCTGGAGTATAGATTGCAATTATAGTGATGTTAAATATGCTTGCTAGGTGCTATGATTTGAGTGCTATTTCTAATAATTTGTCATGTCTGATTTCATGTATAAGTAATTATCGTCCCTATTGATTGTTGAGTACAATGGGTAAGTCCTTAATTTGAGCTAAGATGAGTATGAAAGACAATAATTGACTTGTTATTGGTTTACATATATATTTGGATGGAATCTGATGGATATGATAACGGATATAAGAGATCTCCAGGTATAGAATCTGTGGTGCATATTATCTAAGGATGATGGCTTGATTGTTGTATCTCCTTGATACATTTAATCTGTGTGACCTGACAAAGAGGATGAACTCCTTTTTCAAACTATTCTATGACATCTTTACTTGGAATGCTTTCCCTTTTTATATCCTTACGATGTGTCAAGGAACACAACCATTCACCTTGTTCTTTTGATAAGAGACATCACTTTTTGTTTATGCAATTTGCTCTAACTAATTTGAAGCTCCTTTAATCACCGTTTAGGACAAATTAAGTTTATTTACCCTCAATCTTTACTATAGGCGATTACTTAATTAGTCGGTCTGAACTATCATACGGTCGCAGTCCTTATACTTCAATTGTCTTCATTCTCTTCAAGTAATTCTTTGTTTGAATGCATTAACTAATGGTTAATATCCTTAACAGATGCTTCTCCTGACTTGTTTCTCCCGTGACTATTATCGCCAGCCATCTGAACTAGCTTATAGTAGCAATTGATAATCAATTACCAGCAAAAAGACTAGGGAATGAGATGCCAGAGATATGCTCGAGTGTTCAAAACAATCACGCACAGGAATATCTCACATCGAGACCTAAGTCCCTGAAGTAGTATCGATAAGAAGCCATCAGCAAAACTCAAAAATAGTTACTATTGTGGCTTGAACTTGATTCGACCTTGTCTCCTAATGTGTCAATTATTCAATATGTCACGTGGCTATTACTAATGATTTAAGTGAGTATATCGACCAAGGCATGATGGTGTGATAGCACAGAATGCTTGTGGTCGTGGCAATGTTTTGAAATAGGAACCCGATGATACAAATGCCTATATCGTGCGGCGGCTATGATGGTATTACATGCAACCTCCTTATGCAAAAGTAACGCAATATTATACTTGGACTGTCGATTGTAATATGGGCAACAATATACTTGATTATTATTATCGTCTATGAAGTCATAAGAAACTCTTATTTAATTAAGTGATGGTCTCCAAAAAGTCTTCGAGTCACTTTATAGCCAATGGCAAGAGATTCGATGCCTTTGGGAAAATATCGATTGGCTGCACATGCTCACACTAATCAAACAAATCGCCCAACATAAGGGTAAGCCCTTGACAAGGAGAATATAGGCAATCTGTCTTTTAAAGATATATTTTCCTACAGCCGGAGATCACTTGGTCATTGGGCAGTAACATGAGATTTGTAACATCCCTTATATTATATTTTATATTATGTGTTTCTATTTATCCATTATAATGATAACCATAATTATCATCATTCGATAATTATAATATCACTATAAATTGATATTATTGTTTATTCTTAATTATATATATTTTTAGTATTTATTATAATGATTATAATATTTAATAATTATAATATTGTCTTTTGACAATTATAACTATAATAATATCAATTGGTTAATATTTTTAAACATGCCTTTTGTTATTGTATGGTCATGTTCCGAGGACATGACAACACTCATCAGCAGAAAAAATCAGTCACTAGACTTGATGGAAACACTTTAAATGACCTCAGAAAGAAGGGCATATGTTTCAAGTGTAAAGAACCTTGGTCTAAGGATCATATATGTACCAAAGGGGGTAAAATGCATCAAATAGAGTACTATTCAGTAGAGGAAAGTGGCACAGAAAGTTCAAACCAGCAATCTAATTTAGATGAAAAAGAGGAAGAAGAGCCTCAAGGAGAGGTTGAAAAAGGGGAATCAAAGGAGTGTAAGCTTTCCTAGCTATATAGCTTTCAGAAGAATGAATCCTTACGCGTTAGGGGAGTCCTTAAGGGGCAGCGGATGATAGCTTTGATTGACTCAGGGGCTACACATAATTTTATTGATGAGGGACTTGTAGCACGTAGGGGACTCCAGACACAGGAAGTTGATGGGTGTAGAGTGATGGTTGCAAACGATTTCACCATTAACTGCACTCAAATGAATCCACAGCTTAGCATCTAGTTGGGTAACCACAAGTTCAAGAATGACTTCTATGTGGTTGGCATTGGGGACACAAATGTAGTGATGGGCATCCAGTGGTTACGTTCCCTAGGAGAAATCACTCTCAATTCGCAAACCTTAGAGTTGAAGTTTAAATCAGAGGGTAAGAACATGGTGTTAAGAGGGATATCTAATGGAGGGTCTTGTGTTGTTTCTTACAAGCATATGGAGAGGCTTTTCAAACATGATTAGGTGGAGTGGGCAGCGGAGTGTCTAGTCATGCCCTCAATTACAAAGGAGGGGAAACATTCCTATCCACCCAACATACAGGCTTTGCTCTCTAAGCAAAGCAAGGTTGTTGGCAGTATACCTCCTAGGAGGCCACCTGACAAAGGCATACAGCACATCATTGAATTAGAGGAGGGGACTAAACCTATTATCATTACACCATATAGGCACCCTAAGAGACACAAAAACGAGATAGAAAAGGAAATCAAGGAGCTTCTGGACAGGGGGCATATCAGGTTGAGTGAGAGTCCATTTGCTTCTTCAGTGGTGCTAGTGAAGAAGAAGCATGGGACTATGCACATGTGCATAGATTACACGGCACTCAATAAGAAGACTATTAAAAATAGATATCCCATCCCACGGATTGATGAGCTACATGGAGCAGTCTATTTTTCTAAGATAGACTTGAGGTCTAGTTATCACCAAATTAGAGTTAGAGAGGAGGACATCGAGAAAACAACGTTCAAATGCCACTATGGACATTTTGAGTTCCTTGTTATGCCCTTCGGATTGACTAACGCCCCTGCTACATTTTAGTCTTGCATGAACAGAGTCTTCAAATAGCAGTTGGGTAAATTTGTTTTGATATTTTTTGATGATATTCTTATTTACAACAGATCATGGGAGAAGCACTTGAGACACTTAGATGAGGTGTTGAGTATTTTGGAGAGTGAATCTTTGTTTGCTAAGGAGTCCAAGTGTGAATTTGGTATGACAGAGTTGTATCTTGGACACATTATCAACAAAAAAGGGCGTTAGCATTGATCCTGAAAAGATCAAGGCTATTCTTGATTGGCCTCCACCTACAAACCTTACACAGTTGAAGGGATTTTTCGGGCTTTGTGGTTTCTACAGAAGGTTTTTCAAAGGATTTTCACAGTTGGCTGGCCCCATTTACTAATTTAACCAAAAATGGGGCATTTGAATGGTCTGAATTAGTGCAGCAATCCTTTGATTGATTTAAGCAATTGATGAGCATGTGCCCAATCTTAGCTATTCCAGACTTCTCTAAACCTTTTGAGCTTGAGTGTGATGCCTCAGGTGAAGGCATAGGTGCAGTCCTCATGCAAAATAAACACCCTATAACTTTTGAGAGCAGGAAATTGAGAGAAAGTGAGAGAGCTTACTCCATTTATGACAAGGAGATGTTGGCAATCATGCATGCACATGCCAAGTTTAGACAATACCTTGTTGGGGGCAGATTTGTAGTGAAAACGGATCATAACAGCCTTAAGCATTATCTTAATCAGAGGGATCTTAATGAGAGGCAGCAGAAATGGGTAAGCAAACTCCAAAGATATGACTTTGACATTGAATATGTCAAAGGGAAAAAGAATGTAGTGGCTGATGCTTTGTTCAAGAGACCACATTTGAGCTCCATTTCAGTCATAGCAGCAGATTGGAAAGAAAAAATAGAGGCTGATTATGCTAAGAATGCACTAGCAAACAGCATTCTTGATGGGTCATTACAGGATGATAAATACTAGGTGAAGGATGGCCTCATTTATTATAAGGATAGAGTATGGTTGACCCCTGATTCTAGGGTGGAAATGCACATTTTTAAGGCTTTCCATGACATTCTGATGGCTAGTCATCCCGAATATTATAAGATATACAAACAGATCCATGAGAGATTCTCATGGAAAGGGATGAAAGATAACATACTAAAGTATGTCCGTGAGTGCCAAGTATGCCAACAGAACAAAAATAAACATACTTATCATGCTGGTCTATTGCAGCCCCTTCCCATTCCTACTTAGAAATGGGAAAGCATATCTATGGATTTCATCACATGGCTTCCAAAGGTGCAGAGGAAGAATAGTATTTATGTGGTAGTGGATAGATTGACTAAATTTGCTCACTTTTTTGCCATATCAACAGGATTTACAGCAGTGCAAGTGGTAGATTTATTTTTCAGGGAGGTATTCAAGCTTCACGGGACACCCAAGACCATCATCAGTGATAGGAACAGCAAGATCATGAGTTTGTTTTGGCAGGAATTATTCAAATTATGTAATATGGAGCTAACCCCTAGCACTAATTACCACCCTCAGACTGATGGGCAAACTAAGGTGGTGAACAAGTGGGTGGAAGGTTACCTACGCAACTACGTTTCAGGGTAGCAGAAGGCGTGAGTTAAGTGGTTGCACCTAGGATAGTATTGCTATAACTCTACCTTCCATATGTCTATTTGGATGTCTCCATTTATGGCATTATATGGTTACGAAGCTTCCAGCTTTGTTGATTTACTTTTCAGAGATTGCAAGGTGCCCAAAGCTAGAGATCTTCTTTAGGAGAGTCAGGACATCATGAGGTCTCTAAGAGAGAATATACAACATGCTCAAAATCAGCAAAAGCTATATGTTGATCAACACCACGTTGAGCATGTTTTTGAGGTTGGAAACATGGTTTATTTGCGGTCACAGCCCTACAGGCAGTCCACTCTCAAGAAGAGTGAGTCAAAAAAGCTTAAGCCTCGTTTCTATGGTCCTTTCAGAATTATCAAGAGGATTGGAGAGGTGGCCTGTGAGTTGGAGCTACCTGAGAATAGCAAGGTGCATAATGTCTTTCATGTTTCTCGCCTTAATGCACTTGGTCGGAATGTGGTTCCTTCTATAGAGTTGCCTCCTTTGGATGACGAAGGCAAGTTGATTTTGATCCCTAAGGCTATTGTGAAGAAGGGTGATCAAGGAGTATTTGATTAAGTGGAAGAATTTGCCAATGGAGGATGCTACTTGGAAGAGTGAGCAGATATTATAGCATCTTGAGTTATGATTGCTTGAGGGCAAGCAATCTTGGGAAGGGCGGACTATAATGTCCCCTTCTCGCTCTTGAACAGTGTAGAGTTCAATTAGCCTATTCCAAAGTTCGCATAGGCTAGTTGATGTGTTTAGGGGACTCAATGGCCAGCATTGGAGTTTAGTGTTGGGTTTCATAGGGATTTTCTATTTATAGCAATGGCCAGTTTATGATGTTAACTATCTTCAGTTGGTCACAATACTCTTCAGTGGTCTTCAGTTTTGCTTAGTTTGGCATTTGGTGTACGCTTACTATTTTTAGTAGTGCTATTTATAGTAAGTCATTTTTGGGGTGTTGGTCCCAAGCTAGTATGTATGCAACAGTATTATTTCTCATATGGTTTGGAAAGCCTAAGGTTGAAGTATTTAATAATTGTTTAATTCAATCACTTAAGTTGAGGGGGTGAGTGGTCATTCAAAAAGCACCTTGGGCCTAGGCATACAACTTATAGTTGTTTTTAAAAGGTTTATTAATATTATATTCTTCTAGTGTGGGACACCCAAGGGTGAAGAGGAATTTAAAATGTTTAAATTTTCAAATGATAGTAAGGGCATGGGTTTTAGGAGGGAATTGAGAAACTTTTCAAGTCTAGTCGCTCTAATCTCTTTATAACCTCATTTTGACTCTCATTTGCATATCTTCACTTTGGAAATGTCACAGAATGTTGTTGGATTTCTTCCAGATTGTTTGGGCTGCAAATTGAGGATGGAAACCCTCATCGTTTGGGCTAATTTCGGTGGTGAAATATCCACCGTAGTCAAATTGTGAGTGATTCTACAGCAGGGATCATATAGAGCTTATCAGAGTTTAGTTTTCAAAGGAATATGGTGATTGAAAATGAAGATTTCCTAGTTCTTTTGAGGAGTTTCTCCTTGTTTTGGTGTGGAATTGTTTAGCTTTCAGTTTGGCGTGGTTTTATTGAGATTTTGGTGTGTTTCTAATCATTTTTTGGGCAATATCTTTCTGGACCTGAACCCACATTTTTGCTCATAGCTCTGAGATGGACTGAGATTTCGAAATGGGTATTGATTCATTGGATGACCCTTCTCATGGTGATTCTATCAAGTGCTAATTTGCGTTTTTTGGTGAAGGATTTTATTTTCTAGAGCAGATCAAACTTTTCAGGTGGGACGCCCTTGTTGCTACAAAAACTTTAGTTTGTGACCAGCACGTGTATAGTCTTCTGTTGTTGAACATTGAGGTCTGAATATTGAGGTCTGGGCATTGGAGAACAAGGTGTTTGAATGCCAAATACTTGGGTGTTGATCGTTGCCAACAAAGAGTCTCATTGCTGCAGTTGAAAGGCCATTGTCTTGACTGAAACTTCATATATCAGGTCTGATAACTTATTGTAATTATTCTGATTTCAATCTGAAAATATTGTTACTTCAATATGTTGCAATCTACTATGAAAGGTGTTATTATCTTCTAGCTCTCTTCTTGTTTTGCAATATATCATGTGATGTATACACTTTGAAAATGCATTGAGAACATACACAAACATATCACCAAACAGTGAACTTTCAAAAAAAAAAAAATCAGGGGTGTATGTTACATCGACTCATTAATGAGGAGCTTAATGAAATATTTGTGGCGGCATATATTTATATTATTGTTTAAATGCCAATGTGAAGCCATATTGGCCGCGGCATAATACTATGAAGGGGCAGATGTTTGTTTTAATATTTCAAATGCTTTTGAAAGCCGTAAAAAGGCTGTGGATATCTTACCACTAAAGGTGGTGTGGGTATTATTGGGTTTTGATTCTTTGTTCCACCATTTAAACCATGGCAATCTCCACAATATGCTTTGAGATTAACTAATTATTGTAACCGTTTCTTGCATTGATCCATATTGAGTTATTCCTAGAGGTGATATGAGTTAACGGGTGAAACTGATTGCATAACTAAATGTTAAAACTATTTCTTCTTTTAACCATTGGGGATAATCTTTTTGGAGATAAATTTCAAATATCTTTACAACCGTTTTGAAACTGCCTGGGCTGAGAATGGGCAAGTAATATAAAAATCAGGTAATAATCTGGTCGATGGTTTTAGTTGCTAAAAACTGAAGTAAAAAGATATATCATTTTCTATTGATAAAAGAGACGGGAGGAGAGTGCATACGAAGAGAGTAGGGGTTTTGATATAAAAGAAAGTAGAACACGCTGTAGGGAGACGCCTTCAGCTGCGTTGCATTTTGAGGAGCAGAGATAGGAGAATAGGGATAGACATTGTGGAAAGAAAGTTTAGGAACAGCAACTCATTGAGTTTCAGCTGTAAGCTTTCAAAGGAGGCTATTCTAATCAAGCCAGTGAGCAGGCATGATTCTATTTTTTATTTCTGTGTACTTTCCTTATTCAAGAATGAAGGTGTGATGTTAAATAAAGCTAGTAAAAGGGCAGACTTTGCTGCATGTTCCCTCTTGCATGATTCTTTACTGTTCTCTTAAAATCTTCCATGCTGAAGTAAATTCTTGTTAGAGATTCCTTGTGAAGTTGGATTCTTTAAGTCAGTTAGGGCTTTCATTATTGAATTCCTTAAAAAGATTTGTCTACAGCTGAAATATGATTGCAGCCATTATTTGAATGCTAATTCCTCTTTATTATGAGAGCTAAGAACATTGATGTTTGTAAATGTATGCAAATAGAGCTCATGAACGAGCACAAGTTTGACATATGCTATATTGTTGCCTCTTGAGGCTAGTTTGTATCAAGAATGCTTTTATTTAAGAATGAATTTCCTATTTCATTTTGGACAGATTTTGTGAATGCAAGAGTTTCTTACAAGGGAGACCTTATGTCTTTAGTTTTGAATAGTTAACCCTTCTAGGTTTCATACTAAGTGGAAAACCACCCATATGGGGGATGTTATGTGAATGAAGTTTCTTAACTATCTTGTCACCAGTTGGGTCAAGTTAATTACCTGTGGCGATAAGTGAATGCCAAGAAGATTAATTATGAGAGTAGAAACTCTCTTGTACTTTATACCTTGAACTAGTGGCAATAGCCAAGTCCTAATAGTTATGTCAAGTAACACAGGGGTTCAAGGAAAGTTTAACACTATACCAACTCAATAGAGTTATGACTAGAAAGTCAAGGTATGTCATGTAAAAGTTCTTTGTGATTATCCAATGAGTTGAACAGTCAATTCAAGTTAACCCTAGGTCAGATATGGTACTCCAAGTCGAGTAGGGTGGGTGAATAAACAATTTAGCTCATTAGGAGCAATTGTATTTATAATACAAATACTTTGGCCAAAGTGAGTGCAATTGTCTCTACATGTGCTTGTCAGTTCACTATGACCCAAATACTTTTCCAATTAGAGATGTCGTACATAGTTGGAAGGTATCAATAGTTGTATCACGATATTAGTTAAGTACGGCACAACACCAAAGCTAAGATGGCAGAACTAAGGGGGTTCTTGACTAAACCCTTCATTGAAGGGTAGAGCCACTTCCAGTTAGGAAGGCATGCAGGGGACTGCTAGTCCATGGTTGGAGGTAAAGCATTTGGTTGATGCTCCCCCTCTTGCAAATGACATGTCGAGTCTTGGAAGATAGAAAGAATCCAAATATGGGATCTCTAACCTTGTTTCTCTATGTTATTGCTTTATCTTAAATGAAATCATTAAAATTGAAAGATGTTTACTCTTTTCAATTTGAAAAGCATGTATAGATGATCTGTTATATCTTTATGAAAACAATTATGCAAATGCATATTCCATTTTTAAAGAAAAAATTTATATCTCATTTTAACTGTGATGTTAGTTATTAACTATTTGGTAAATAATTCATGGTAATCTTTTTGTAAGAAGGAGATGGTTGTTACATAGGCAAACCCAAGACCTTCACATGCTATTTATTTTGATGTCACTACTCTCTCATACCACTCTACTTTCACATACATCTATCTTCCATGTACTATCACTTTTCCATGTACCATTGGGTATATAGATAGGTGAGATATATATAAAAGTCGTGGTATATTGAGAGTTTTGGTATATTTAGAGAATTGTTGTTCCATCACTTTGATACATCGAGCAATTTCGCATTGGGGATCTAGGTAAATCACAAGGCAAGAGGTATAAGGGTAGACCAATAAGCATTTCTTCTAGGAGTGATAAGGCAAAAATTATTATCTCAAAACATATGAAAGACTAAATTCAAAAAAAACAAACTGTAAATTTGGTCATCATACAACTTGAGAAACAATTTGCATAGACATATTGCACAATAGTCTCGAGTAGGAACAAGGTGAAATGCACTTTTTGCAACTATATTTGCAATGGAGGCATATACTGCTTCAAATGGCATTTGGTGAGGGAGTCAAAGCATGATGTAATTCCTTGCAAAGAAGCCCCTATAGATGTTAGTGTCACACATCAAGTGCAAATAGTAGGGCCAAAAAGGCAAGAAAAAGGGTAGAAGTGAATTCCAATTCTTCAAATACCAAGGCTTATCCTTTGGATGAGGTGCAACCACCACAATAAGCTTTGGGAGTCTAAACTTATAAGGAAACAAGGTTTGCAAAAATAGCTTCCTACACAAATATTGAAAGGAGCAATGTATAGAAAAATAAAAATCTGATCCAAACTTAAAACAATAAGTAGAGAAACACATGCATAAATTGATAAAACAATAATACCATTACATAATGATTTGTGTGGGGAAATCCCTTTTAGGAGAGAAACACCATACTCCAAAACTTGCATGATGTATTATTAAATCTGAAAGAGGATTCCAGTACACTTGAAATGCAAATCTTTTCAAGAGTATTTCACCAACAATAAACTTGGAAGAATTTAGAAAACATTTCCTCAAGCACCAATTTATAGACAAATCAAAAAGATAGAAACCACAAACAGTTTTCAAACCATGTTACAAAAAACCCAAAAGAGGGTGTCAAACTTGGGCACAATTTTCTAACACCACCCATGAAAATTCCTTGCCACCTACTAAACATAGTAAATCAATAAATCATCTATAACTCCTGATTTGACCTACTAAACATGGGCCTCCAACTTGTCATGCCACACTATCCCAAAATACACATCATATGACAAACATTAAAGCCTATCATAGCTAGTCAAGGTTCCAAAGTAACTCCCCGATTATTGGTTCTTACACGTCATATGATACCATCATAACTTGTCATAAAATCCAACAAAAGAAGAGCATTCCAAATCTACTAAAAATATCCACCTTATTATAGCATCAACTAGCACAACAAAGTACTAATACATAGCATCACATGCCCTACACAAATTCCAACACTCCATTTGAGGTGGAGCACATATACTAATTAAAATACAATATAAAATATGTCAAATAATTACAAGAAAAGATTGAACAATAAATAAATTAAATCGGGCACTTGCAAAGGTTGAGAGATCTTAATTCCCAACATTCTCCCACTTGTCAAATACCTTGCAAGTGCCTAAGGGTAACATGCCATCATGGAATCAATAGTTAGGGGCCAAGAGGCCTATAGACTTTGAACATCATATAAACTTTTATATAAGCTCACGGGTTTGGTCAATGCATCTACAACATTCATCAAAGTTTCTACATTTTCCAACTTCACCTTGTCATCCTTGACCATGTCTCTGACAAAATGACACTAAACATCGATATGTTTGGTCCTAGCTTGAAAAGTTAAATTCTCAATAGACGGATCGCACTCTAACTATCACAATAAACTATAACTACTCCTTATTTTAATCCAATGCTTGAACACAATCTCTTAAGCCAAATAACTTATTTACAAGCATGAGTTACCACCATATGCTCTACCTTTGTAGTGAACAAAGTGACCACAATTTATTGCTTACTCATCCAACTTATAGACCACTGAATAGAGTTAAAAAGTATTCACTAGTGGATTTTCTATCGTTCACATCACCTACCCAACCTTAATCCACATAACCATGAATATCATGAAATGTCTATCTCTTGTGCCATGAAAACCCAAGAAATACTTTGAGGTACCCCACAAATATCTAGAGAATTTTAACTGCATCCAATGAACTCTTCTAAGATAAGACATGCATCGACTAAGTACTCCCACTACTTGGGCAATGTCTAGTCTAGTACAAACCATAGCAAACATTCATCCTCCAACTACACTCTAGTAAGGCACTCTACTCATGTCTTCCATCTCCAAAAAGGATGTAGGACAATGTGTAACAAATAACTTCATTCCCACTAATAACAAGACCACACAACCGTCTACAATCTTGCATCTAAAACCTTTGTAAAACTAATTGATATACATACTTTGGCCAAGCCATAGCTTTCTATTATTTCTATCTTTTCTAATTTCCATCCTAAGATTGTGTTTAGTCACACCAGGATCTTTCATTTCAAACTTTGTTGAGAGATGAGATTTAATTGTGAAACCAAACCTTTCCCCTTGCCAATAAACAACAAATCATCAATGTATAAAGCAATAACTAGAAAATAATCACCGTTATATTTGAAATAAACACAATGATCAAATTTAAAACTCTCAAATCCCAAACTCAACACATAAGTATCAAATTTTTTATATCACATCCTAGGGCTTTGACTTAGACCATAAAAGGATTTCTTTAATTTATAAACCAAATTACTTTTACCTTTAAAAACGTAGTGCTTTGGGTGTGTCATATAAATATCACCCTCCAAATCACCATTAAAAATGTCATTTTTATATCCATTTACTCAACTTCTATTATAAGCAATAGTAATAAATAATAATAATCAAATGGATGTCATTTTTTAACACCCATTTGCATCCAACAGGTTTACATCCTTCAATCAATGGTACTAGGTCTCATGTATCCTTTTTTTTGTGCCATCATTTATTCATCCACTCCACATCATTCATACCTAATGCCTCTTGTACAAATCTCAGTTCATCAATGTTAGTACTAAAAGCAAATATACATCTCCAATCATCATGTGAACACCTTTATGAAGGTTGTCCACACCTCATAGAAATTGAAACAAACTAAGTTGGAGGTTCTTCCTCTTTAAAAGATTAAAGCTTGGTGAACTCTTATCAACTTCTTGTCTATCTACGGGTCTTCATTCAACTTTCTCAAGTGTAAAAGGATGTCGAATCACATCTTTATTTTATGTTTCTTTAGGCTACAAGACAATAAAAGAAGGCTTTGTTTCTCTAAAAAACACATTTATACTGTCTATTACCTTTTGTGTAACAAGATTCCAAAGCTCGTATCGTTTCACACCATAACTGTAACAATCAAAATGCATTTAACAATCTTGTTCTCCAACTTTGTTCACTTCTCCCTTGGCACATGTGCATAGACCTAACTACTTAATACTTTAATATGTCTCAATGAAGGCTTGTAACACAATCGTGCCTTCATGGGAATTTTATCAACATGAGGTGATGTAGGAAACTTGTCAATTAGGTAGCAAGCAATGGCTACAACTTCAACCCAAAACCTTTGTTCCATGCTAGCTCAAATAAGCATACTCCCAACCTTTTCCACTAGTGTCTTGTTCATTCTTTCTACACTCCATTTTGTTGTAGAGAATACAAAGTTGTCTTTTGTCTTTGAATGCCGCAACCTCTACATAACTTGTCAAAATCATTAGAGTAAAAATCACCACCATTGTCACTCCTCAAACATTCAATTTTCTTTCCAATCTGCAACTCATACATTGCTTTAATTTTTTTAAAACAACTAAAAGCTTTAGATTTACTCTTTGCAAAATAAACCCATGTCCTTTTGCTATAATCATCAATAAATGAAACATAATAAGTGGATTTCACAATTGAAGGAACATCAATTGGACTAAACACGCCAAAATGAATAAGGTTCAATACCACAAAATTTATGAGAACTCTACTAAAATTGAACGCAGTTTTGTTTTCCATATATACAATACTCATAGAAACCAGATTCAAAATACAAGGTTTTTCAATTTTTCAAGGTCCATAGACTATTTTCTCATATGTGGCCTAATCTTTATGCCATAACATAGTCTTTGTTGCAAGTAAATTAGATTTAATAGAAAGAATACCCTGGGTAACCAAAAGCCACAACCACCCACTAAAGAGGATACCATCTCTTTACCCAACGAAATAGCCACAAATTTACTTTCCACAAAAAGTACTATTGCACTCAACAATGCATACATCAAGCTAAAACAAAGTTCTCAATCTAATACCTCTAGCAATCACCATAGCATCTTTGTTGAGAAAAGTGTCTCAAACTTGTTGGCGTAGAAGGCATCGACTTCGGGTTCATCGAGCTGACGATTGAGCCTTGACAAGACCAAATGTCTAGTCTCCTCAACGTCCTAATAAGCTGTCCACGGGTTGGCGTTAAGTGCTTTGTTAGCTTGATAGCCACTTGTCGACGGGACCTAGAAACGAGTCTCCTCAAAATCCCGATAGTTGCTTGGCTTATCGCTAAGTGTGTTTGGAGTTTGCATCGGCTAAAGCTTCATCAGGGAGACATTACAATGTCGGAGGTAGCTATTCAGCAATCCCTTCGACATTCTGATGGACAGTCAAAAGGGGAAACCAAAGGGACATGCCAATGTCAGAGGGAGTCATCACAATGTCCCTTCAACATTCCGATGGGGTTTCATCGGCGAGACTTTGCCATGTCAAAGGGAGTCATCACAAAGTCTCTTTGATATCCCAATGGAAGGTACTGGCAGTGGTGAACGGTTGCGAAGGATCACTTCCTCGGAGGGAATGATGAATGTCGGTGGGACGTTAATGCAAGTCCCGTCAACATTCTGATAAGATGTTTGCGAAGTTGGTGTGCTCATATCAGCGTGACTTTACCTAATTGGAAGGAATTAGTTGGGTGTCTCTTCAACACACCGATGAAACGATAGGGCTTGTTAAGGAGACAAACAGAATTCGGAGAGACAAGGTTTTATGTCTCTTTGACATTCCAATATGACTTTGACGACGGGAGAAGATGATGACAGTTAAGATGTTTGTGACCGTTCGTTTGTTATGGAAGTTGGAGCGATGGTTTCCTAGAACGCCTAAGATGTATGTACGAATGCTATAGTGCATTGTAACGTGTGTGAAGTGTTGATCAGAGTGAATGTAATCGAATTGTTGTCAAATTCGTTCTATGAATTAACACCTGAAAGAGCATAGCTCTGTTACTTGTATATAATAATCATTTTACTGTAATACAAGGGATCTCTACTTTGGTGTGTGGGTTTTTTGCGTAAGGGTTTTCCCATGTAAAATCTAGTGTTCATTTTGTGTTGATGTTTTATTGTCTATTATGTTATTCATGTATGTGCATCTTTATGTTCTATAATTGCAAGTTTGGAAAAAAAAATTGTATCTCTCTCCTGAAGATTAGTATTAAGAAGGCGTTTTCCGCACTCTGCTTTCCTTTTAGTTGGTATCAAAGCTTGGCCAGCTTTGTTGTCCTTGTGGGTAAGACAGGTTTTTTGTGTTGATCTCATTCAGTGGGAGTTTTGTAGAGAAATCTAGTTTATAACTTATTGCAGATTTAAGATGGTGAGCACATCCGGAAGAATAGAGATTGAGAAATTCAAGGTGACAATTTTGAGTTGTGGAAACTCAAAATGGAAGATTTGCTCGATCGAGTGTTATGGGTTGTAGTGTCCTCTAACAAACCATCAGCAACCTTGCAAGATGACTGGGATGCAATGGACCGAAAAGCCAAGGATCTGATCAAACTGTGCTTGGCCGATTTAGTTCTCTTGAATGTCCATGAAGAGAAGACAGTGAAACTTTTGTGGAAGAAGCTTGGTGACATTTATCAAGGGAAATCTTTGGTAAATAAGTTATTTCTGAGGAAGAAGTTGTATTCTTTGAAGATGGAGGAAGGAGCGTCTGTTGTAGGTCATTTAAATGCGTTTAACATGATCATTGCTCAGTTGGGGTCTGTTGATGTGAAGATAGATGACGAGGATTGTTGCATGCTCCTGTTGTGTTCGTTGCCTGACACATGGGATCACCTGGTAATGGTTGTTGGGAGTACAACAACCACTTTCAAGATGGAAGATGTGGTTGCTTCACTGCTGTCAGAAGAAATGGGAAGGAAATCTTCTAAGATGGCCAAGGAGGCCCTTGCTATTAGAGGCAGATCAAAGGAGAAAGGCAAGAAGAAAGACAAGAATTATAAATCCAAGTCAGAGGGGAGATCAAAGTCTCCTGGTAAAAAGCCCAAGGTGAAATGTTGGAACTGTGGGAAGACTGGACACATCCGAAAAGATTGTAAAGAGGAGAAGAAAAAGAAAAACAGTTCTTCGGAAAATGAATCTTCTCAAAGCAATGTAGATCCTTCATAGCAGCCTTGGCGACTCAGGCATCAAATGATGTTTGGCTGATTGACTCAGGTGCGTCCTTTCACATGACCTCTCATAAAGGTTGGTTCTCAAAGTACAAAAAGTACGCTGGTGGAAGGGTGTATCTGGGTGATGATTCTCACCAGGAGATTGTTGGCTATGGAAGAGTTAGAATTAAGTTTCTTGATGGAAGAATAAAGGGAATCAATGATGTGATGCATATGTCAGGTTTGGCTTGAAATTTACTTTCTGTAAATAAGCTTAATGATGCTAGTGTGCAAGTCTCTTTCTCGAATGTTGTTTGTAGAATGACTAGAGGCTCTATGGTGCTTCCTAAGGGTACACAAATTGGCACTCTGTATAAGTTGGATGCATGTGCAGTACAATGTAATTGTGCTTCTACAAAGAAAAGTAAATCTGATCATGTAGAGAAAGGAGGTGTTGTTTCTGAGGATGCAAACTCTTTGGAGATGAAGCTCCCAGCAGAGAAAACAATGTTGCGGCATCAAAGGCTTGGCCACATTGGTGAAAAAGGTTTAAAAGCCTTGAAAAATAAAAGTTTGGTTGAAGGACTTGATGATTGTAATCTTGAGTTCGATTTTTGCGAACAATTGCATATATGGAGAGCAACACCGTGTTTCATTTTATTCTAGTCCTCATAAATCTTCTAGTATTCTGGATTATATTCATGCTGATGTGTTTGGACCAGACTACTAGTTAATGTTCCTTCGTTATTGAAATTGTGTATTTTGTTTTGTTCATAGATGATTATTCAAGAAGGACATTTGTTTATTTTCTCAGAAGTAAAACTGAAGTTTTCAGTTGGTTTAAGGAATTTAAAACCTTGGTTGAAAATCAGACTGGTAGAAAGATTAAGTGTTTGAGGACAGATAATGGTGGTGAGTTTTGTTCAGCGGATTTCGATAAGTTTTGCAAGGACCACAAAATTAAAAGGCATAAAACAACTCCTTACACTCCACACCAAAATGGAGTTGCAGAAAGGATGAATAGAATGGTAATGGAAAGGGCAACAAGTATGCTAAGTAGTGTTGATTTGGAACATAAGTTTTGGGTTGAGGCTGTAGCTACAGGATGTTATTTGATTAATAGATCTCCCACTTTGGCATCGTGGACAAGACACCTATGGAAGCATGGTCTGGTAAGAAGCCCTCATTGAGACACATTAGTATTTGGTTGTGAGGTGTATGCTTATGTGCCTAGTGAAAAAAGATCTAAACTGGAGAACAAGTTGTAAAGTGTATCTTCATCAGTTATGGAATTGGTGTGAAAGGGTACAAACTTTGGAACCCAATTACAAAGAAGGTGTTGTATAGCAAAACTGTGATCTTCCATGAGCTAAAACCTTCCACACTTGATCTACAGCCAGAGGTGAAAGAAGCAAAAAAGGAGGAGGTAGTTGAAATTCCTCTTACACCAAATAAGGATGAACTGCGTACTCCCAGTGGACCTATTAGTGAGGAGAGCTCAATCAGCTCTGAAAGTTCTGATCAAGAAGAAGAACCTCAGCCTCAACTTGTGAGGTCTCCATGTGTGAAGCGACATCTTGGAAGGTTTGGTTATTCTATGTTGGATTTCAGTTGTGCCTATGCTTTGATTGCTAACACTGATGAGCCTAGGACTGTTAGAGAGTCTATGGGTATGTCTGATTTAGATTCCTGGTTGGAAGCCATGAATGAAGAAATGGCATCATTGAAGAAGAATGAAACGTGGGATCTGGTACCTTTGCCTGAAGGACAAAAGCCTGTTGGATGTAAATGGGTGTTCAAGAAGAAGATTGGTCTGGATGGTAGCGTTGAAAAGCATAAAGCAAGGTTGGTCGCGAAAGGATATTCCCAAGGTGGAGGGGATTCATTATGGAGAAATATTTTCTCCTGTAGCTAAGCTGACGTCTATCAGATTCCTTTTATCACTTGCAGCTACATATGACTTAGAAATCGAGCAAATGGATGTGAAGGCAGTGTTTCTTCATGGTGATTTGAAGGAAGAGATTTGAAGCCAGAGCACTTGATTGAAAAAGGTAAGGAAAACCTGGTTTGCAAATTAAAGAAATCTCTGCATGGTTTGAAGCAGTCGCCTAGAATGTGGTACTAGAAGTTCAATACCTATGTGTTGTCTTTGGGGTTTGGGAGATTAAAGTCTACTCATTGTGTTTACTTTAAATCTGAAAATGGTCTTCTTATTATTGACCTGTATGTGGATGACATGTTCTTTAGGAATGGTAAGGGTATGATTTTTGAATTGAAGTCTCAATTGTCAACACAGCTTGAAATGAAGGATCTAGGTTCAGCTAGGTAAAGGGATAGGGGAAATAGAAAACTTTACCTTAGCCAGGGCAAGTATATCAATTTTGTCCTAAAGAGGTTTAATATGACAAATTGCAAGCAGTTAGTTGTTCCAATGTTGCAAGGAATGAAACTTTCTGTTGAAGACTGTCCAAAATCTCCTACTAAGATGGAGGGCATGACCAAGGTGCCTTATGCAAGTGTAGTTGGCAGTTTAATGTATGCAATGGTCTGTACCAGGCCAGACATTGCCCAAGCAATGGGAATGCTTAGTCGGTTTATGGGGATTAGCCGCATTGGGATGCTGTGAAGAGAGTTTTCAGGTATTTGAAGGGTACTTTTGAGTACGCCTTATGCTATCATGGTTACTCTACTAGATTTCAAAGTTTAGTTAGCATTCGTGGATATGTGGATTCTAATTGGGCAAGGGACATTGACAGCAGAAGATCCACTAGTGGATATGTATTCACATTGTTTGGTGGTGCAGTTACCTAGATGAGCAAGCGGCAGGCTGTAGTAGCTTTATCCACTACTAAGGTTGAGTACATAGCAACAACTCACGCTTGCAAGGAATCCATTTGGCTTAGACGATTGTGTTCAGATGTTGGTTTTGATGCAAGGCAGATTGTTATTTGTTGTGACAGTCAAAGTGCCATTTGTTTGGCGAAAAATGCAACCCTCCATGCTAGGACGAAACATATTGACATGCAATACCACTTTGTTCGTGATATGGTGGAGGATGGAAAGGTTAATCTAGAAAAAGTAGATACTCTAGCAAATGTTGTTGATGCATTGATGAAGCCTGTGAGCACAGATAAGTTCAAATGATGCACCAGTTCGATGGGCCTTAGGGCCTAGTATATTCAGTAACTTCAAGCGTTGGAAGGAGCTAGTCAGTTCTTCATCAAGTGGGAGAATGTTGAGAAAAGTGTCTCAAACTTGCTGGCATAGAAGGCATCGGCTTCAGGTTCATCGAGCTGACAATTGAGCTTCAGTGGGACGAAATGCCTAGTCTCCTTGACGTGCCGCTAAGCTCTCCACGAGTTGGCGTTAAGTGCTTCGTTGGGTTAACAGGACCTAGAAACGAGTCTCCTCGAAATCATGATAGTTGCTTGGCTTATTGCTAAGTGTGTTGGAGTTTGCATCGGCTAAAGCTTCATCAGGGAGATGTTACAATGTCGAAGGGAGTTGTTCAACAATCCTTTCGACATTCCAATGGACTATCAAAAGGGGACATCGGAGGGACAAGTCAATGTCGGAGGGAACCATCACAATGTCCCTTCGACATTTGACATTCCAATATGACTTCAACGGCGGGAGAAGGTAATGACAGTTAAGCTGTTTGTGATCGTTCGTCTGTTATGGAAGTTGTAGCAATGGTTTCCTGGAATGCCTGAGATGTATGTACAAATGCTATAGTGCATTGTAACGTGTGTGAAGTGTCGATCAGAGTGAATGTAATCGAATTGCTATCGGATTCATTCTGTGAATTAACACCTGAAAGAGCATAGCTCTGTAACTTGTATGTAATAATCATTTTACTGTAATACAAGAGATCTCTGCTTTGGTGTGTGGGTTTTTTCTTGTAAGGGTTTTCCCACATAAAATCTAGTGTTCATTTTGTGTTGATGTTTTATTGTATTTTATGTTATTCATGTATGTGCATCTTTATGTTCTGTAATTGCAAGTTTGGAAAAAATTTATGTATCTCTCTCCTGAAGATTAGCGTTAGGAAGCCATTTTCCAAACTCTGCTTTCCTTTCAATCTCTCACCATTTTAACACTTGCTTCAAAAATTACTGCTTGCACACTTGCATCCATTATTTTGCTCATAGATAACAAATTACTTGCTAATCCCAAGATATACAAGACACAATCAAATCTCCTAACTCTACTATCAGGAAATTTTATCTAAATACTGTTGAATTTTAAGATCAGATGTAAATGCACAGAAAATTAATTTGAAATCGGACAAATAACACAGCATATACCCTAGGAAAACCCTCCTCTTGAGGGAGAAAAACCCAGCAACAAAGATCTCTCTTATATTGATTATAGAAGTGGCAACAATTCACTTTACAATGAGGCCGAACACAAGGCCAGAAATCAGTTTCATTACCAGATACAAAGAACAGAACCAAACTGTTGCACTTTAAGACTCAAGTTCAGTCTTATAGGAACTCGTAGACTGCCCCTGAATGACTTACAAACTGTCCTTGATCAATTCACAATCTGGTCTTGAGGAATTCGCACTTACAGAAAACTGACCTCACAGAATTCGCACTTGATAATGTTTGCTCCTGACTGGAATCGAGCTTGCACTAGGCAGAATTCGCACTTGTGTAAAGTTCGCACTGTGATATCTTGAATCTGCACCTTGAGGATCTATTCGCCCTTGATGTACTCGCTCAGATAAGTTCGCACTTTGCAGATCTATCCGCCCTTGATGTATTCGCTCAGATATGAACAACCGAACTTAGCTGATGTATGTCTTTCAATGGACGAAACAGAAGTATATATATATGTCTTAGAAAGGTCGCATCTCTTCTTTATCATAAGGTCGGCCAAAGTAAAAATGACAATTACAATTCAATGATGTCGGCCTTAACATAATCATGAACAATATAAGATAGGTCGGCCTTATAAGAGATTGCCTATCTAATTGAAGTCGGCCTAGCATAGTGAATGACTTTTATGATTTTCGAATTGTACATGTCGGCCAATGCATAAGACACAAAATAATAAAAGGTAAATTGAATAGCCGATGGCTACATTCAATTTAAGACTTTCTCAAGGAACGTGAGCTGGAAGGATCAACCGACGCTGTTATAACATTAACACTCCCTCTCAGCTAGGGAGAGATCTTCCAGCTGAAAATTATCTCCACATGAAGTTCATCTGCTACTGTTGCCTGCAATCAGATATGAAGAGAGATATATCACCTCAATGCTATATCAACCATCACATGGTTAAGTACTAGTGTTCATCACTTGCGTGATGGTGTCACCTCAACGTGACTTTCACCATGGCTCTCCCAGAGGGTGAAATACAAGTACAGAAAGATCATCACGAACTCTCTCACGTGATGTTGTCATGGAGTTACACACATGACATCCACCATGACTCAGCTCAGAGGGTGGAAACGAGGGCTTTCACCTCAAGTTCTTCCGTCACAGAAGAAAGTGCAATAGTAAGTACGAGTGTTCATCACTTGCGTGATGTTGTCACCTCAAGTGACTTTCACCATGACTCTCTCAGAGGGTGAAACACAAGTACAAGATATGTCATGGAGTCGCACACATGACATCCACCATGACTCTCTCAGAGGGTGGAAACGAGGGCTTTCACCTCAAATTCTTCCGCCACAAAAGAAAATGCATTAACAAGGGATTTCACTCAACTTCTCTCACAGAAGAGCTCTACGCGCCTACTAATATCGCACCTGCTCACTAAGGCGTGCTGGATTCTCCACCATACCAAGCTTGTCTCGAAGTACACAAACTTTATTCCGGGCGAGAGGCTTGGTGAGAATATCCTCGGCCCCGCTCATCGCTAATGTACTCCAATCAGACAAATTCTTCGCGTAGCATTCATATCTGGCGGTACTTATCTCAACATGCTTGGTTCACGGCGGAAATGATTGATGTAGCGCTTCACGCAACTCGATTATCAGCAATGAGTAGGCTCCATTGATGTCCAAACAATCCTCGCTAGCGAGCTTTACGGTTACACCGCTTCTCAAGTTGCCATGTAAAGTCGCAATATTCTCGCTACCGCCAGATTCAATGCTACAAGATCGCCTCGGCCGCACCGTAGAAATCATAGCGTAACCCAAAACTGGCTAAATGTTTCAGAGGTGTTTCTTCCTCGACCAACCTAATTCAATCGCTGAAACCAAGTAACTCAAGTCCTCAGATTCGGCGTATACTTCAACCCATATCCAACTGTGCCACGCAAGTATCTCAGGATATGTTTAGCTGCAACAAGATGTATCTATCTCGGATCACACATAAACTGGCTAAGTGCACTCACTGCATAGCAAATATCAGGTCTAGTGTTAACTAGATACCTCAAGGATCCAATCAGCTATCTGTACAATGTAGGATCCACCAAATCTGAACTAGTTGCAGCAAGATTACCATCTTCTTCAGGCTCAGCAGTCTCCTTCTAGATCTTCAGGCACTTGCATCAACCTTCTGACCTCTTCGTCCAAGATTGCCTGCAAGACTTAGATAAATGTTTTCCAGCGCACACCTCTGGTACTGTAGAGAGTTCAGGATAGTCTTTCTTGATCTCATCTCAGATCTCACTATTCTGAATAGGTTTGCGGAGCTACCAATGATAAATCCAGAAGGCAATCTTGAGCACTTATGATCTCAGCAACTGAAGGGATCCTCTAAGGGTTTAGCAGCAATCTTCGCTTCTTCTCAGTGAGTTACAAGACTCCCTCTTGATCCTTGCTCCAAAGATTGCAAAGAAGACTTCTGGAAGTGAGCTCCCTCTGGCCATCAGCTCAGTCCCAAGGCTGCTTGATTATTTCTTTGGTTGGCATGACTTTCTCACAAGATGCCTCAAGCTTTTCATCATTAAGCAATTTCTCATCATCTTCTTGCTCCTGCAAGTATTTTAGAGAGAGATTACTTAACAATTTGTAATTACCCAAAGAGATGACAAGACTGTAATCATACAAAGTTTACAATCATAGGTTATAACATGAATACATAAGAATTTATGCACAATGTTAGAACATGAATAAATCAACCTGAAGGAGAAGTATATCAAAAGATCAAACTAGAGGGTTAAAGGAACTTATCTCTATAAGACTTGATATAGCTCTTTCGTTCATTCATTTGTTTGCTCCTCTCGAGAGTGCCTAACTCTGCACAATAAAAGAATAATCTGCACAGCTGCAGATTTCTTGAATGCATTAAACGGTTGGCATGTAGAATCAACTCTCCCAAGAGTTCAAGATTCTATCACAACACATGCATTGGAGAAGGGTATCGATGTGATCAACCTATCACAATATTAGGATACCAATCTCTTCTCTTTTGCTGATATTTATCTCAAAGACATACATCAAAGGATTTACATGATTAGTCTAGATCAAGTCACAATAGATAATTTGAAGTATTCAAAGAATCTTTGACCTAGAAATCACAAATTAAGAGAAGTAACAATCTCCTTATACTAAACACACAATGTCCAAGATACAAGAATTTTAAGCATAGATCAACATGCAACTTTTACGTTTTGAACACATGCCCATGATTCAAAATAGAAATGTGATTTCAACAAAACACAGAATACTTATCTTCCTTAATATTTTGATAAATGCAATTATTGAACACGGTATGCTGTTCTTATACTCAGATCAATCCACAGCCTTCATGACTCGAGCACAGACTCATGACAAGGTTAAATTTGAGCAAGGCCCATGACTGCTCAAATTTACAATGCACTCCGTTTCCAACTGCAATCCACTAGGTTATGCAACATGCTTACCAGCAATACCCATATTGTTAGAGATAGATAGGATCATCACTCGAAAGACTTTATCAGATCTGCACAACTGATATTCACATAAAGGAATATAAACAAAGAAAGGAACCAAATACTTATCTCTATTTGATTGCAGCCTTTGATTTCAAACATCAACCCTTGGCAGCACAATCTGACATAGTTGAGCTCTTGACTGCAAGGTTGTGAAGACCATTGAAGTCCATTCTGGATAATGACATCATGGAATTCTCTCAAAATACATGACTACTTCAGAACCTTCCATAATCATGTGCTTTTAGATAACAGATCCCGGGAGGTGAGATCACCACATATAACTCTCAGATCTCAGATTGCTAGCAATATGACTCAAGTAAACTCATGAAGAGAGCATGCGCTAGATCTGACTTCGAATTGCTTTTCAAGATCTGATCGGATCTTTCCATAGACCCGCTCTGATACCATGTTGAATTTTAAGATCAGATGTAAATGCACAGAAAATTAATTTGAAATCGGACAAATAACACAGCATATACCCTGGGAAAACCCTCCTCTTGAGGGAGAAAAACCCAGCAACAAAGATCTCTCTTATATTGATTATAGAAGTGGCAACAATTCACTTTACAATGAGGCCGAACACAAGGCCAGAAATCAGTTTCATTACCAGATACAAAGAACAGAACCAAACTGTTGCACTTTAAGACTCAAGTTCACTTTATAGGGAAACTCGACCTACCAATGACTACAAACCTGGGCCCTTCATCAATTCACAATCTGGTCTTGGGAATTCGCACTTACAGAAAACTGACCTCACAGAATTCGCACTTGATAATGTTTGCTCTTGACTGGAATCGAGCTTGCACTAGGCAGAATTCGCACTTGTATAAAGTTCGCACTGTGATATCTTGAATCTGCACCTTGAGGATCTATTCGCCCTTGATGTACTCGCTCAGATAAGTTCGCACTTTGCAGATCTATCCGCCCTTGATGTATTCGCTCAGATATGAACAACCGAACTTAGCTGATGTATGTCTTTCAATGGACGAAACAGAAGTATATATATATATGTCTTAGAAAGGTCGCATCTCTTCTTTATCATAAGGTCGGCCAAAGTAAAAATGACAATTACAATTCAATGATGTCGGCCTTAACATAATCATGAACAATATAAGATAGGTCGGCCTTATAAGAGATTGCCTATCTAATTGAAGTCGGCCTAGCATAGTGAATGACTTTTATGATTTTCGAATTGTACATGTCGGCCAATGCATAAGACACAAAATAATAAAAGGTAAATTGAATAGCCGATGGCTACATTCAATTTAAGACTTTCTCAAGGAACGTGAGCTGGAAGGATCAACCGACACTGTTATAACATTAACAAATACTACCACGGCCAACAATAGCTAAATAAGAAGTATTAAATTCCAACACCCCTATTTGAGGTGGAGCACAAATATTAATTAAAATACAATATAAACAATGTCAAATAATTACACGAAAAAATGCCAATTAATAAATAAATTAAATCAGATACTCCATCAATTGAAACACCTTGATTCCTATCACAATCGACACCTAATTCTAGAGCATGTAACCCAAATACAAGTGGAAGAAACATCAATGCCTTCTTTGCACCTCGTACTTTAACGAAATTGCAAGCCACTTTGGAGATGCGAGATAGAGAAAGAGTATCCATGAATAGTAGTGAAGGTAACTAGGAATTTTTGGTACCACTCTACGCTATCATTCAATGTTCCTAGGTCTCCATACTAGCAAGTTATGGTTGAAGCTTTTGCATATGCAAGTCCTAAGTTCAAAGCCCTATCATACGAAACATTAAGATTTGATATGCTTAATGACACAGTAAAAGATGTTATAGGATGATGTTGTTGAACATCAATTGGAGTAGACAAAGATTGGGTGCACAATAATGTTAAATGGGTGACAAATAGAAAGAAACAACTATCATCAAGTTCCTTGCCTTCAATAATCTTTGCACAATCTTTTTAAGAACTGTTGATGCATCAAATAGGGTAAAATCCATGAGGTCCATTGATTGAATTATTTGATGAGGTGGTTGTAGATGCAGGGCCACAAAATGTAATTCAATTTATTATAGACAATGTTGTTGCTTTTGTTGCTACTAGAACACTCCTAACAAACAAGAATTTATTTGTTTTTAGCAAGTGTGTCACACACTACCTTGATCTAATCCTAGAGGCCATCAGAAAACTTGAATGGGTTAAGGAGGTATTGTTAAAGGGTTACATTATTACCAAGTTCAACTACAATCATATGAGGGACTTGTGTATAATGCACACCTTCACAAAGGGCAATGACTACTTCGGACATACGTGACAAGATTTGCCATGCACTTCCTTGCATTGCAAAGTCTTTGCCAATAGGAGATGAATTTGAAGTGAATGTACATTTCAAATGTGTGGATGGAGTCTGGTTTTGTGAATCAAGTGGATGGAGTTTGGTTTGCAAATCAAGCGGATGGCAAAATAGTGGTAGTGCACACTATTTTTGCAAATTTTTGGGATGAGGCACAACAAGTTATAAAAAATTTAGAGCCTCTAATAAAAAATGTTAAGACTAGTGGATGCAAAGAAATCTCCCATGGGTTGTTTGTATGAAGTCGTGGATTGACATGGAGGTGATATGAGGGATGTGATGAAAATTAACAAGGGCAAGTATATGTGATTGTGAAACATAATTGATAATGGATGGGATCGGGGAATTTATTCCCCTCTTTGTGCCACTAGATACTACCTAAATCCATCATTGTTCTATAGCCCCTCATTTAGAGACCATGCTAAAGTCACACAAGGCCTATTCATGTGCATGGAGAAAATGTTTCCAACCTCAGCACTGTTAGGCGCAATTATAGCAAAGATGTCAATATACATGTAGGCAAGGGGTTTTTTCTTGAGTATGGCTACTGTACAAGGCAACAAGACCTTCAAACTAAGTAAAGCTTTCAATAGATCTTAAATGATATGATCTCAAAATAATTTGTTTCTTTCAGCACAATGGTGAAAATGTTTTGGCCAACAAGCCAAAGACCTTTGATGGATGGTAATATGCATTTTGAGCCAACCATGTAGTTCATCCACTTGTGAGCATAACTAGAGTGTTTTTAACACATATTTCAAAAAATACAATTGTCTAACACAACAAATGAATGACTTAGTGTATATTCACTAGAACCTTCACCTTAAGCTAAAGAAAGCTCGAGGTTAGAGTTTTGAAATACCTACAATAGTAATTCTAAATTGTAATCATTGTTTTGTTTCAATTTGCCAAATCTAATTTCTATATGATAAAAATCAAGTACTATTGAAGAAGGCCAGCCGCCAACCAATTGAACTCAACAAGGCTAATCCAAATTTTGAGTGGATCACAAATGATGAGGTGGACCCTCTTTACAAGCCTTATGCTTTGACATATTTGGGGAGGCCAACATTGATAGTGATGTGGTTGGATGAATCAAGAGAGGCACTAACTCTAGAGCTTCATCATTAGGGTTTGCAGCCCTCTAATGCAGCTCTTTGTAGTAGAAAGGATCATTGACTACATCCTATTTTTTGAAACTCCCTCCTTCATTTTTAATGGACTTTATAGAAAGTAGATTGTAATTGAAAATTTTAACTATTAGTATCTATTTATCATTTATGCATTTATGCACTATGCAATGCGCATTGTGCAATGAAATGTAATCAGCAATATAAACATAAACAAAAAAAATCTATATTCCACAATTCATTGGGTAAACTTTCATTTTTATTTGCTCTCTATATATTTATGCAATTAAAATGCCTAACAATTAAAAAAAAAAAGCAGTTTCTTCTCTTTCTTTCTGCTTTTTTTGAGACTGGGGTTTTTTTTTAATTTCCAATTTTTTGAAAAAAAGTTGTATCTTTTTGTTTGCCAATTTCTTCCCGAGAGCAATTTTTGCTGCTATGTGTGTACTACTAATCCAGGTCCTTGCAAAGCGCTTTACTCTCCAAATTAATGCATTCTCCAAGCAAAGTAGGATATTGAGAAGCAATTATAATCAGCAACACTACAGTCAAATTCATGAGCTGCAAATTGCTATAGTTCTTGCGTCATCTTGTAAGAAAAAAGTTGGCAGATCTTAAAACCATTTGCTTTACTGATTGTTGGTTATACAACGGCCACATGCACATTTAGTCCTATTAATACTTTATACTATTATAGCAGTCGTTTGTAGAAAATATTTTCAATTATAAATTAAAAGAGAAAAACTTCTTCTCTGTTCATTTAGCTGCATTCTAGTGGTAAGACGAGGCACTTATTGCAAGAACTATCCAGGTTTAGTAAAGTGACGTCAATATTAGTGCAGCTTTGATGGATATGATAGTGGAGTTGACTATAAATAAATAGAGTCTTATGGCAGTTTTAAAAAGTGGCCGACTTCTCATCTTCCAATTAAAAGTGTGCAATGATGAATATTGTAACGCATGGTCTAAAAAGGGTTTGTTTACACAGCAAAATAAATATTGTTCTGCCAGTGCTTATTTCGTTAATAGTTTCCCATGAAATATAATCTCTAATTAATAGTTACAAACAATAACTTTAAAATTTAACAATTTCCAACAGAGTCCGGAACAAAATTGAGCAATATCATTTAACCGTAAACAAGGCAACAATCTCTGACACTCACCAGGAACCCCCAAAAAGAAATCCGCCTATTTCAAAATAAAATGGTAGGAGAACATATATTTTCCACAACTTACCACCCAGATTACAATTTAACCATTATGCCAGGTCGTTAAAGATTGGCAAATTAATTATGCGATCAATCCTCACAAAGCAAAAATGTAACTTAATTTAACTTAATTTAAGATTTAACAAATACGAAAATCTGAGGTAGGGCATATAACATAAAAATTTGACTGTCCATGGTTCAGTGTAAAGTCAAACGAGGGAATGCGTGTAAGTTTATCTCGCAGTAGCCAGGTACCTAGGGCTTCAAGTCTATTTTAAATTAAAGCAGAAAAAATTAATGTTCTCCCGTGTGAATTGAAATCGTGACCATTTTTCTTTCAGACCAAAAAATGAACGAATTGGATCGAAGAATAAGCTCAAAGACGTACCTGTGCAATGGCGTTAAGATTTATGGGGCCAATTTTGAACGCCATGCGTATATATTGGCGAATTTCAGTTCCTACGAAATCGAACCCTAAATCAGAGAGACGAGCAAGATTTCACAAAATTATTACCGCAAGCAAGACTTCTCAGCAAATATAGCGACCAATTTTATTTTCCCGAATACAGGCGTTTGCAGGCGTACGTCATGTGCTTCCGTGTCGAGGGCCCGCCTGTAAGATAAAGGCAAAAAAATGAACCCACGGTTAGCTTTGCTGAGATGTATCCATTCAAAGGGTAGGTTTGGGCAACGTGTCGCGTGGACATGAATTTACAGTCATTAAAATGTGTACTTGGATGTAGGGCTTTTCATAAAGGTTCCTCTCTGACTTTAGGGTCACATTCATGCTTGATGTGAAATTAGTAGAGAGAGCTCCTCTCTTTCTCAAAGTTTAGGAGTGTTTTTGTAAGGAGGTTGGCATTCAAAGTTCAGAAGTGTAATGGAAGGAAGTGAGTATGTAAGTTAATAAGACTCAGATTTTGATTTTGATTTGAAATTAAGAAAGATGTGGAAAGAAGAGATTTTTTTTTTTTTCACTCTAAAAGAGAAGTAAGGAGGTTGAGATATGAGACTTAAAAATTATAGTGATTTTATTTGAGCTATTAGTGATTACAATGGTGTTTTATGGTTGTGAAGTGTCGGCTAGTGACATATTTATGCATAGAATCACAGGCAAATTCAAAATAAAAATATCAATTGTTTAAGGGGGTTTCTAGTAAAAATAGGTAATTTTCCTATTAAAGTAGTAGCTATGGATCAATTTGTAGAATATCTAAAAAAAATGAACAAATGGAGCTAAATAGATGGCATGAGGTTGTCACGAGAACATTTTGAACAAGAGAAAGGGGATTTGGATGAAACAAAAAAAATAAGTGGATGAACAAATGGAATATCAACTTGAATGCATGACTAAATAATAATAAAGGCATTTAGGTATTTTTTTATTGATAAATTTTGTACGGTTATGTGTGAAAAGATATTAAGAAAAAATAGAAAATATTATCTTGATGAATATAAACCTACATTTGATTACTACCAAAAGACTTGTACAAGAGTAAATATCACTTGGAAAGCAAAGATGCTCATTGCCCAATTGAGGACTAACTCATATTATCTTTCATGTCAATTAGAGAAATAGAAGATACTAACAAAAGAATGGGGGAGAGGGTGTGTATCTTTTACACAACCAAGGCAAGTTAGAGAAGCATTTTATGTTGGAGTGGGGGGGTTACAATGACAATCAAGCCATATATGCATATTTGTAACTAACATCAATTTATTTACAAGATTTGTTTAAAAAGGAGAACTTATTGTCAAAATAAATAGCAAGATACCAATATTACATAAAGAATATTTTGGTCAGTTGTCCCATATGCTACCTTTGGCCCCATCAAAATTAAAATCCTTCTATTCTATTATTTCTTAAATTATGTGAAATAATATACTTATTACTAATGGTCCCATGCGATTGCCTAATTTCTAGTAGTACAAGTAGTCCCTTGTAAATTTGTGGTTAAGCAATTTTGAATCTTAATGAAGGAGCTACTATAGTTTATGATTAGAATTAAGATGCAAATAAATAGGGGTTTTAAAATTATGCAGCTTTTACTTAATGAAAGATGTGCCTCATGGTTGCACATCCTCATTTTTAACTTATTTATTTTCCTCCTTTTTAGTACATATCGACTAGCAGGAACTATCACATTCCAAATCGCTTAACGGGTCGAATAATATATGTACCTTTTAACGAATGATGTATGTAAATTATTTTGTGTGAATGAAA
The DNA here is from genome assembly GCA_007258455.2 of Sequoia sempervirens. NCBI lineage: Eukaryota > Viridiplantae > Streptophyta > Pinopsida > Cupressales > Cupressaceae > Sequoia > Sequoia sempervirens. The sequence continues at coordinate 80,855 of VDFB02082696.1, forward strand.
TTTGAGGGTTCTGTTATGTTTTGAGGGGTTAAGACATGAAATTTTTTTTAAAAAAAAAACATATTTTAAATGACAATTATTGTTACACCCCACCGTAGATTTCTAAAGTTACTTTTCACCTTATGGTAATTAATATGATGAATCGTGAGATTATGAACCTTGAAAGTTGCATACATGATGATGAATTTGTGCAATGTTATGTTATTGCATCTAAATGGAATGTTGATGATTATTTGATGACATAAATATGATGAAATACTATGAGATGATTATATTTTCTTTAAAGCAATTGATTAATGAAAATACAATGATATGATCATGATGTAATGATCTTTGGCTAACTACCGATTGTTTTTTGAGTGAAAATGCAGGAATGATCCAAACACCCTCCAAAGAGAGAGGGGGAGTATCACCTAGGGGAAGGGAAGGTTGCAAATCCTCCAGCAATGTCATATGAGCTTAGTGTTAGTTAGGTATTTGATCCCGTAAACCTAAAGGTGTCTAGGGATGTCAATAGCATGCTTAGAGGTAAGTCAACGTAAGGTAGTTGAGTCATGTTCTATCTGTTATGTTTGGTTGTGGAAATTTGAGGTTTAATAACTTTCTTGTTTGAATATATATGAGTAAATATATATATATGAATATGTATGCATGTGTGTGAACTAGAAAACCATATGCATACATATATGTATATATACGTATATGGACACATATGTATGTATGTAGGGGAAGGTATGCATTAACATATGTACATATACATTCACGTATGTGTAAGTATGTATGTATGTATATATATATATATATATATATATATATATATATGCATAGTTATATTACAAAAGAAAATAGCACATACATATGTATATCCATATACATGTTAAGCATGGTAATAAAAATGCTACTATTTGATGATTATCAATATTAAATTGCAAGTGAACGTTGATCATCTTGATCATCGTTGAGTGCTTTATATCATGGTGATTATGCCAATGTAGCGATGTAATGATCAACATCATTGACCTTGCATGGCTATGTTATTATCTGAACCATCAAAAAATAGGGTTCAATAAAATGAAATTATCAAATGATGAACCACAATTTTTCCATTGTTTCATTCAATTATGAGGGCTATAATGTACAATTAACAATCAGAAATCAAACCTAACTGATATAACAGTAAATAGGTAGGTTTTAAGATGGTAAAATGATGTGTACCTGTTGTAAAAAGTGCTTTTTTGGGCCTCACTAAGAACTCATTCGCCCAATGCCAAATGGGTCCCTACTAGGGTTCTAAAAAATTAATTTTTGGGTCATGTTCTTCAATGTATCCACTCCCAAATCCAAGTGTCCAAGTCCCAAAAGTCAAAAATAAATTATGTAAAAGACTTTTCGTGATCTTGCAATAAAGATGACGACTTTTACAACTTTGCAACTTTGGCATTGCAACTTTTGTTCTCCAATTGATCTTCAACCTAAAACCTACAATCTCACATCAAAGAGGAGAAAAAAAAATATTGTTAGGGAATAGGGGTTTTCCTTGGTCAAACCTCATTTTGGTAATTAAACCTTGAATTGAAACAATGCATGAAAGGAAAGATGACTGTACAATGTAATGCTCCACCTCACCAATCCTCAATTGAACCTTGGAGTACAAATCAACTATCTAACATGAAGTGGCCTCAAAGAATGTAGATCTTGATCGTGAACTTGACATAAGATAATGGCTTTGAATACTTGAACTTGATCACCAATGCTACATCATCACATTAGCTCAACAACATGCATGACTTTGACATGATGAATTGGATTTTTTAATGTTGCAATAAACCTTAACATATCTGCCCTTGAATGCCTTCTTGAATACTCTTGAATTCTCTATAATGCTCTTGTGAAATCTTAGGATGCTCTCTTGAAAATTCTAGGTGAAACTATGTGAAATAACCTTATATTTATACTTAACTTAAGATTAAATCTTGAAATTCAAATAACACAAGCTAGCATCAGATCTAGGATTTGAAATCATTAAAATACCACCAAAAACATATCCCAAGGGGGGTGTCCTAAGTTAGTGAGGATGCATTCACCATAGGGAGAATGGGTCCTAGCATACTTAACTAGGACACATTTCAAGGGATGTGAAATGTCATGTCAAAAGGGGTTCCTAGGACCTAGTTGTTAGTGTAGGTTTTTTAATATTCATTTTTCCTACACATTATTAAGCATACTTAGGTTATATGAGACATGGTTAATGTGAGGACACATGGCATAATCCATCGATTACATGTGTCACTCTCACCCACACTTGGTTGGTTGAGTCTCACACCCTCTTTTGGCCTTTTATGCAACCTCACAAAACCACTATGTTGTCTCTTTCTGAGTAGGTTATGCCACATGTTTGGAATTTTCCAAGTAGGCATAACTCCCACCTAATTTGGTTATTTGGGAGTTATTACCCCTCTTGGAATAATATGTCCATATTATGGTAAATATTTAGTACTCACCTATCCCTCCTATCTAGTTCAAATGAGTTCATATCAACTCATCCAATTCAAGGAAACACTGATGTATATTGTATCATTTTGAGTGTGATAATATCATCATTTTGTTATTGCGCCATATTCCAGCATTTCATCCTCTTGTTGCTCTTGTGTAGAAAGTTAATCTTAGTTTTGCAGGTGATCTTGGGTGCTCGAGTTCATCAGCAACTCTTACATGGTATAAGAGCATTAGGATCTACAATCCCCTTCTTGATTTGGGAGGAACTCAACATTAAGCATTTGTTGGGAGCATTTTGAGCCTAAACGCACTATGCGATCACGTCCAAAAGGCCCAAAAGCCTCCATTTTCATATATAATTTTTCCAATTTGGAAAAAGTTGAATTTGGGGAAAATCTTTTTTGCCAAGGGACCCCTTGCACACATATCAAGGTGACATTCTTTCAAAAAATTCAAAAAAAATCTTTTTTTGATTTTCCTACAATTTAAAATCAAAAAATATATACAAATATTAATGTAGGTTTTGTTTTTTTATTTGTAAAAATATTCAAAATAATTAAAAAAGCAAATATATATATATATAATCAAACTTCAAAAAAATAACAAACGCAGGTTTTATAAAAAAAATTATTGAAAATATTTTTAATAAAAAAAAATTAAGTTTGAGGGTACTAACAAGGTACCCTGTACCCCTGTCGACCCTTGTACTCACCAAGTACCATAGGGTCCCACGACGGCCCCCACAGTACGCAGGGATGGGGTGAGGCTTCGACCCCTCAAACTTTTTTTAATATATTTTTTTATTATTTCAAATTTTCAAAAATCAAAAATAATTTTTTTAAATCTCCACCCAAATTCATACTGCTTCATCATTCGTACAATTATGCGCCTCCTATACTCTCTCTCGGCCTTAGTGCCAAAGTTGACCCTTTTAGCAGGAATTTTGGCAATTCTCCAATTTTGACAGATCTCTACATTTAGCTAGAGATCCTCTATATTTGGTAGAGTTTTAAATTTAGCTAGAGGACACCAAATTTGGCAATACTCTAAATATAGCAACAACTCAACTAAATTTGGTGGAGGTGTTGTTTTTCAAATTTTGGACCCCCTGCTCCATTTTCATTCATTTTTTATTTCACAAACAAACTTCAGAGGCCTCTAACTTAGTCATATGAGCTCCTTTTCACAAGCATTTTTTTTATTTGGACTAGAATTTCATAGGCTTCGTAGTGGTGTGATAATTTTTCACTCAAGTGATCTTAGGTTTTCAGAAAATCAGTTTTCTCATTAGATCTGAAGGACAATCATCATTTTTTGAACTTCAAATGGATGTAACTTTCACATACGACCTCAAATCGAGGTGATTCTCTTTTTGAAAGTTGATTTTAAAAAAAAACTACATGATGGTGTTACTTTGAGGTTCTGATTTTGAGATTGTATTGTACTTTCAATATTTGGGTCCATTTTGGACACTTGTAAAACTCTGGAAAACAACTCCAGTATTGTAAACACACTAATTTATAAAGTGCTAAATCATTTTTTGTTGGGTGGATTCTTTATTGAGTGAAAAAGGGAGGGTGTCTCTATGTGTTTCTTCTTGCATTTTTCTCTCACATTGCAACAACAATCTAAAATGGATAAAATGGTTCCTCTACTTACACCATACAATTAATTTGAGTGGAAAAATGAAATGGAACTTCGCTTAATAAAGTCAAAATTGTATAGAATAACAATGGGTATTGATAAGGAACCTATAGAGGATGAAGAAAAGCCTAAATGGTTCAACAAATGTGATGAAGCTTTTGGCACCTTATGCATGGTTGTGTCTCTTGATCTACGCTTTTATATTATGTCTGCAAAATTACCAAATGAAGTGTGGAATACTTTGAGTACTCTCTTTGGTAAACATGATGATTTGAGAGCACATTCATTGGAGAATGAGCTCATAGGATTGAGCCCATGTAATTTTGACACCATTCAGGATTTATTTACTAAATTGAATGCCATAAGATTGCAATTGGAGCAATGTGGAGTTAAAAAGGATGACTCACAGTTGATGTTAAGTATTCTTTCGAAACTTGGTCCTGATTATGCAGTGTTTGTTTCTACATTTCATGCAATGAAAAGAGCCTTAGGAAAAGGATTTACTATGCCTTCTCTAGGTGAGTTCACAGTTGATCTCACAAAGGAGCAAGATAAATTTATTCAAATGTGCATTATTAAATCTTCCAAGTCTCAAGCCTTGAATGCAAAACAAGAAACTAATAAGAAAAATAAGAAACAAAGGAACCAAGGAGATAGAAAGAAAGATTCAGATCAATCTTCATCTACTTCTAAAGTAGACTCTAAATTATCTTCAAAAGAGAATTCATCTAGGAAGGAGAAGCCCACTTGTGCATATTGCAAGAGGAGTGGACATGAAGAACATTCTTGTTATAAGAAGGATATTGATGAACTAAAACATCTTCTTGAGAAGAACAAAATTAGTTTTCCTTCTCGAATGGTTGATTTAGCTACTTCTTCTAATTCCAAAAATTCAAAACATTTAGAATCTGATAAGGAAAAAGGTCATACTACAAGGGCAGGCAAATCAAAAGGTAAATCTCTTAGTGCTTCTACAGATCTTGGATCAGGGAGATGACTCCTAGATTCTAGAGCTTCTCATCATATGGCTTCTACACAGTTTATGTTCTCTTCTTTTGAGCCTTGTGTTATGCCACCTATTCTAATGGGAAACAATACATACATGGATGCAATTGGGAAAGAATTTGTTTATATTGGGGATGGCACCTTCAATGATGTTTTTTGTGTACCTCATCTTTCAAACAATTTTCTTTCCATCTATTAGATCACTCAAGGTACAACAGGGAAGACTATGGAATTCACACCTAATTCAGTTATCATTAGAGACTTGGAGACCATAGAGACAATTGCTACTAGTATATTTGATCATGCATCTTGGTTATACGCCTTTTCAAACTTTGCACCTAATGATGGTTCTGATCCTTTGGTTGTTGATCACACTCCTAGTGTGAGCATTGATTTTGAGAACTTTGGCTACTTGAACTTGAGTATTCTCACATGTGATCTAGTCCTTGAGCCTTGAATTCCTTATCCTCCATCTATTGTTGCTTCTAAGGATACTTGCATTGATACACTCATGGCTTCTTGTGATTCAATGCAACAGGATACACATCGTCTTCCAGATATAGTTTCTTGGGATGACTACTTGATAGACATTGTAGGTTTGTTCATAGAGTCTCATATTTCATATTTGGGATACACTATTCATGACATTCATCTTCTCTTTGATGAGGTTGATTCTTCTTCAGTTGTTGTGGAAGAACCTTTGAATCCTCTTGTTCCTTCTCCACATGATCATTCCTCACAGTTTGACATGAATGTGGATACTTTTGAGCAGCATTTGGAGGAGGCATCTTTGTCTTCAAAGGAGGTATTGGAATCTTTGGATTTGGTTCTACATACATATCTACTAGGTTCTAGATTATCATCTTCATTAGTGTGGCCTAGAACTTGATTTGATGGTGGTAGCTTTCAGCATTGACATGGAGATAGATGAGCAGTTTTTAGAGGCTTCTTACATTTTTCAGCTTTCTTCCCTTATATTTCTTTCAAGAATGGGAAGACATTCTTCACGCACCTTTGGTTTTGTTTCTTCCTAAGAGGAGGAACATTGTTCGACAATCATGGACCGTCTTCTACATCTAGTTTTGAGCATCAACCATTGGTACAATTGACTACTAGAGGGAAGGCTACATAGTCTTTCTTATCCTTTCTATTTTGGAGGGGACTTCTTCCTTGCATGAGATTATTTCTTATGTTGGGAAACTTGTTTTATTTTCTCTCTTTTGGGGAGGATTTTTGTCCCACTGGGTTTTCTTTTTTTCTTTGGTTGTGAGAGATTATTTTGTACGTGGGTACCTAATATGACCTAGTAGTCGAGACCCATCCTTATGTCTTTTCACCCACCTAAGCTATGCTTAAGGGGGGGTGTTAGTGTAGGGTTTTTAATATTTATTTTTCCTACACATTATTAAGCATACTTAGGTTATATGAGATGTGGTTCATGTGAGGACACATGGTGTAATCCATCGATTACATGTGTCGCTCTCACCCACACTTGGGTGGTTGAGTCGCACACCCTCTTTTGTTCTTTTATGCCACCTCACAAAAACACTATATTGCCTTTTTCTGATTAGGTTATTCCACATGTTTGGAATTTTCCAAGTAGGAATAACTCCCACCTAATTTGGTTATTTGGGAGTTATTACCCCTCTTGGAATTGTGCATCCATATTATGGTATATAACACTCACCTCTCCCTCCTATCTAGTTCAAATGAGTTCATATCAACTCAGCCAGTCCAAGGGAGTACTGATGCATATTGTATCATTTTGAGTGTGATAATATCATCATTTTTTTATTGCACCATATTCCAACATTTCATCCTCTTGATGCTCTCATGTAGAAGGTTAATCTTAGTTTTACAAGTGATCTTGGGTGCTCAAGTTCATCTGAAACTCTTATAATAATGAGGACCCATTCACCAGGTAGTGAATGGGTCCCAGGTCACTATCCTAGGACACATTCCTTGCAAATTTAAGTGTTGTGGAAAATTATTAATGAGTGTTGGGGCAATACCACAATACTGGTTTACAATTTTTGGTCAAGCTAGACACTGAACTGATTTTTTCTAACTAAATCTTCACTTTCAGGCACCTATAGTGGTTAAACCATGAGGAATTTGAAGATGATGCAAACTAGTGACTTGTGACCATTTGTCTGTAGATTCTAAATACATTTTTTTTGAAAATTTTTGGAATCAGATTGCACTTCTTTTTCCATCTCATTTGAAAACTATTTTTTTCAGTAAACACCATTTTTTAAGGAGTGATGTTCATTGTATAGAACATAACTTTTTTTCCATGAAGGATAAAAATCTTATTTTTTCAAATTTAGATTTGTAACTACGATATATAGCACTTTCATTTGGTTTCATAGTGTTTTATTGATTTTTTTTCCTTAATCAAGTTTCAAAGTCAAACCAATTACAATTCAAACATAGGTAGACCATATACAACGTAATTTTTTTTGTATGTATCAAAATTCTTTTTTTTTTTGGATCAAGGACTTCAATAGCTAGTGCAATGATATTTAATAAAAAAAATGATAACCAGCTATTTTTCCACGTGTGCAAAATAAAGAGCTTGATTTTCGATGAAAAACCTATGTTTAATCAAACTAAAAAAACAAATAAATAATAAAACCAAAACATGTTAAAATTATATTCATTGGATAGCTTGTTTTGAGGACTACCATCATCCAGTTAGGTCTGTGAAGTCTCCTCCATTTTCATCCTCAAATCAAGCTTTGAAGGGAAAAATTCTGGATAAATTTGGTGCCAGAGGGGGAGAAGGGGGGAAAAGGGGGGTTTGAATGAACCTAGGTTCGAGCAAACCCCCCTTTCCACTAAGTTTTCCTTTGTTTTTCATTCCAAGAAATGTGGAATATGGTGGGACCCAACATTAAATAGGATCACTCGAAGGGGGGTTTGAGCAAACCTCCTTTAGGTTCGCCCAAACCAAATGTTCATTTGAACCCCCAAAAACCAAAATTTTCTCCATGGGGGCATTTTTTGCAATTTTCCTTCCTCACTAGAATTGTAAACCAGATTTGTGGGTTTACCCATTGGCTTTATCCCTTGAAAAATGTAATACATTAGGCTTGGATTTGAATTAAAAGGGCCAATTAAGTTCAAATTAACCTTAATTAATTAATAAATCCCTCAATTAGTGTGAAAGTGTAAAGGTCCACTTTACAACACCCTAAATAAGGCACAATTAAGTCCATTTTATCATTAATTATTCATTCCCAAATTAAGTGTGAAAAAGGGTTACATTTTTCTATGCTACATTTTTCCCCCACTTTAGTGAGAGTATGACCCCATGTCAAACTCACACTAAAGTAGACAATGAAGACACTTATGTATGCAACAATAAAAAAGATACACAATCATACATTATGAAAGACCAAGAAAATAAAGGATCAAGCTTCGATTGTTCCAATGAGCTGTGGAACATTGTTGTTTATTTGAGAAAGGGGAAGGACCAAACCTCGACTATCCAATGTGATGTGGAACATATATCAACTATTTGTCCAAAAATGTTCACAAGAAGAACATGATGTCCACTATGCAAACGACACACACACTCACTCTAAGGTAGTGGAACCTCAAGCCTTCCACTAGGTGAGTATCCTAGCAGGGTGACAAATGAGAGAATCATATTGGGCTCCCATACCATATTAAATTTATCCTCCTAAAAACTTTAACAAGGCACCACAATGCTAAACACTTATGGATATTGTGTCTATAGGTTTTTGTTCAAGGGGATCTTGCTTCGTTCATGTAAGGTCCTCTTCTTAGGGAACATCGTGCCTAATGTCTCCAAGAGAGGACAAATCAAGAGTAGCAGATTGCCACTTATGGGATGCCTCGCTTCGCATCAAGCCACTAAGGAAAATCTGTACGCTTAGACATGTATAGAACTCTTGGAGGACATCAAACCCAATGAAATCACCACGAAAAGAACGTATCACAAGAAAAAGAAAATCACACCATGAAATATGCAAAATGTCAAAAGTCATCGATGTATGCCCCCACTTTAAAGCGATTACTAACACCATTATTGTGAGAAATTGCTTTAAAGTAGCCAATGTTCCATCCCAAGACAGGAGAGCTTACTTGGAAAGTCATATGCCAAGTCATATGTTCCTAAAATAGAGCTATGTCATGAAAAAGGAAGGAGGGGTTCCCCCCAAAAATACAGAAGGGATCTATGGATCTAGGGCTAGTATGTCTTTGCTACAATGTTATCATAGAGTGCAAAATGATCATCATTCCCCAAATACAATGTTATCATCTATGGATCTAGGGCTAGTATGTCTTTGCTACAATGTTATCATAGAGTGCAAAATGATCATCATTCCCCAAATACTCATAGAATTGGAAGAATGACACAAAGAGAGCAAAAAAAAAGAAAAAGCCTTCGAGTCAACATGGAAGAGACCTAAATGTCTCAATGCCTTGCATCATCCCCAAAAGGAAAACACAAGATAAATGAAAAAGTATAAAATGTTTATGACATAGAGAAGAATGTAGATACATAGAGAGGAATGCACAAAGAGAGAGAGATACATCAAATGGGACAGGATGGGGATCACATTACGCACATGCAATCGCATAAAGAAACATGAAAAAGAAAAACAATGCAAAAGACTAGTAAGGCACATGTGAATCAACCTATAGTAGGTCGTCTACATCCCAATGTTGATCGGTATATATGGAAGGAAAAAAAATAGCCAAAGGGACCACAACACATGCCAAAACTAGGACAAGGCTAACTAACCCCTTGCTGCCACTAAGTGAAGGACAAGGATGAGCTAAGATAAGTGATGTGAATGAGCTCCTTCTGGTAAAAAGAGAATGATTTACAATGATTGTATAACAATGTAATAGTGATAATGTTAGGATCCTACAACTATTACATGGAAAGGAGTGAGAAGCATGCTTTAAGGGACTATTTTTATGATATTGAGTTGTTTAAAGACTCTCCTTAAAGCATTACACTCATTAATACTATGCCCAATGCTTCTATGAGACTTGTTTGTGTTCTTAGGATTTGGATGTGGATTTTCTCTAATGGGTGGTAATGTTATAAGTCCTTGTTGTAGAAGTGTGTGTAAGATCATTTCATTTTCAGACATGGGATATGATTGAGTTTCTTGATTTTGTAAGACTTTCATTGTTTGCTTGATTCACCAACTTGTTGAGGTGGATATTGAAAAGGAAGGCCTAAGATGCCCCTATCATTCATGTTATGCATTGGTCATTCTTTAGGAAGGAGGACACTTATGTCGGGAGGAAGATCTTGATATCCTATCCCTTTTGTTTATTCAATAGGATTTTTCTCTAAAATTTTATGAATTTCATGCTCATTAGTTATGTCACATTCTTGGTTGGTTAATATCTTAAAGCCTTGGCCATAAGTCTCTTCAAGGTTGATGGGAGTGTTGGTCACTTTGTTAACATAAGATGAATGACTATGCACTTGACTAGAGGAACTAGGTTCACTCATTGTTGGAAGTTTAGGCTTAGTTTTGATTCAATTCCAGGATGTAAAAGACCAAAAATCTCAAGTTGCGTTAGTTGTTTCATGGATGGATAGAAAGATGCATTATTCTCAAGATTGTTAGGGAAATCATTTATGAATTCATTCATGCTAGCATCATCTTCTCCAATGATGTCAACTTCATGGGGAAATTCATTAGGAGTTGGGTGAGCATGAGTAGGTTCAATTGTATTAGGGTCATTGCAAAAAATACAACTAGAAACATCAACCAAGGAGAAAAAAGACTTCCACACATTGTTAAAACACTAGTCCATTTTCATATTTTTAGACTTAAACAAGGTAGCTTGTAGATTGAAAATGAAATGTTGTAAATGCAATTTTGAATTTAGACAATGCACAAAATGAACCAAATTAAGCTAGATCTAATGAAATGAATGAAACAAAAAATCAACAAACTGAAATAGAGATCTGACAGTAGCAAACAAAAGCATAGAATTGAAAATTTTAATTTCTAGAAATGTAGATTTAGGTCTAATTAGGGACTCATTCACCCTAGGGAGAATGGGTCCTATATTAGGGTTTTGAAACTGATTTTTACAATTTTTTAAGCCTTTTCTAATGATTTTTAGATTCAAGTATGCTATAGTAAGTTTCAAGTTTAATTTTATGTAAATGCAATGTGAAATGCAAGTTGAAAATGAGACAAAACCTAGTTTGATATGCAATTTTATTTTTATTTTCAAATGCAAGTGTTACCTAATTTCACTACTTGCTCAATTAGGTTGAGATTTTTGTTTAGAAACTAAGAAAGAGGTACATTTTTCATTAATCCTTCCTATATTACATTCAATTGTATAAACAAAAAAAAAAAAAAGATTACATTAACAGATCATTGCATTTATACAAGTGCATGTAACATAGAATAGATTTATACAAATTGTTTTGAAAAGTAATCTTTATTGATTCAAAAGTGCATATTTCTCTCACACAAGCCATGAGACTAACTTTACTTATTCAATGAAATGAAGATTTTCATATACATGAATAAGTAAATAAATGTAAATGTGCATATAAGGAGAGAGACCAGTCATTGCCTGAGAATGACTAGTTCAAGGTGTGTTGTCTGCATTGCTGCTACCTCGAGCTGTTTGTATTCATCCTAGCTCCATATTACTCCTAGTTCTTGCATCTGGAAATAACAATGATGTTAGAGCAATGCTCTAAGCAATGAAAGATCTCAAAAATTATGTGAACATTCACCTATGCACATATAAAATGATCTCCAAATGCATTGAACAAGCATGCAAACCTTGGATGTCTTAGAGAACAACGATGTCATCAAACACATCTAAAATATACATTTATTTTCTAACTTATTTGCTTCATGTGCAGATACAGGAAAAGTATGATTTGTTTCATCAAATTGCAGCATGTGGGGTTAAATGTGGCTCCCACGAGGGTTGAGCCCAACATGTTGATATAGTGTGTTTTTGATAAGACTAAAAGGGAGTTCATCTCTTTATCTTATGCTTGAACAAACACATATCATTTATAGTAGTGATTTATTGGTCACTGTTATGAGTGATATATGGTCATTTAGGGAAGACATAAAGTATGAAGCAAATATTGACAGTCATTATTGTCAACTGTAGAAATTGTTAAGAATATCACAAGATAAGGGGATGGCTATTATGTGATTATTTCTTCTCAGGTTTATCATACATTCAATGTAAAATATCATACGATGTACAAATAAATGATGATACATGCATTATCAGGAATGCAGGGAAATCCCAATCCTCAAGCATTAGAGGATACTAAAAAGTGACTCAACAAGTTTCAGGTGAAGAGCATAGTATGTAACAATACATCACAACTATTTACATTTGGCATAGTGAAATAAGAACAAAAGGGGATTTTGAATGGTCAAGTAATGGAGCAGATTGTATAATACAAAATGTAAGTCATTCTATATGATATTATTACAGTCATGAAATGATAGTCATGTATCAAATTTTAACTCACAGTATTGCCCTAGTTGTTAATGAAAAGGAGGAGAAACATTACAAACTTCATGAAGAGCTTTTACTTCATCATATCCACAAGAACAAAAATTCAACATCTGCAAGTAAGAGAAGCCACATCTATTTTAAATGGGTGAGGAAAATACAAATAAATTTGGAGATTCGGGTTTTCAAAACCCTTATTTAAATTTCTATTTCAAAAAGAAGTTTCATGGAGGCTCGCAGGCCGAGTTATGGCTACAAGTAAAACAAGAACTGTGTCTCCATTTTTTGAACAAACTGTGAACATTAGAATGGCAAAGACCCTCATATATCTGCAAGGAGAAAACACATGGAAAACTACAAATGAAGTTAAATAAAATTTCAAAAATAAGTTACTAATGTATGGTCGTGACTTGTGAGTAAATGGAGGGTTTTTTATTTCTACAAAACCATCAAAAAATGCATTGAATCTTTCATAGAAACTAGAAAATGAATGTACAAAGCTAATATCAAAGTATTGAAAGCATGAAATAAGGAGTTTTGGCTTTGGATCGAGACATTTTTCTCAGCAAAAGTCACATAAACAATAAGATGATTTAAAAAAAAATGGCTTACCTGAAGTCTCTTGTCGACCTGTATATTGTTTTATGCCTTTGTAGCTACATATTTCTCCTGAATATTCATGGAGTATGCTCCATGAAAACTCTCAATGTTAGTGGTGTTGAGCTTCTTCATGAAGCTCTTCAAAATGAAATATCTTTTTCATTATTTTCCTATGTTTTGTTTAGGGTTTGGAACCCTAAGTATGCCAACAAAGTGAAATGGCATTTTATGCCTTTGTTTTTTTTAATTTTTTAAATCAACTAATTCTTGAACTCGTAGCCAAGGAAAGTTGTTTTATGCCTTAGGCAAATATGATGCCTTGTGTGTTTTTACAAACTTTGAAAATGTCAATGCCACATCAACACAAGAATGCCACCTTGATAATGAGTATACATGCCTTGAGATATCCTTGAGTTTTTGTTTGAATGTGTATCTATTGTAAAGCAAATGGCTTTAAGGTGTAATTATAAACCTTAATTAGTCATTTTTTTATTATTTAATGCAAAGTAAGGGTGACTTGGTTGATGAAAGAGAGATAGTTATCTATTCTTGTTGCTTTTAGAGCTTTTAGGATTGTTCTAAGTTAGTTGCCAACATGTGGAGAAGATGTAGGCTATTGTCATCACCTTGTAGAGAGAATATAGGCTTCTTTGATTTCATTTAGAGCATTTTTAGAGGTTTTTATGGTTTGATCAAGTCATGCTTGACTTTGTCACCCATTATGAGCTCTTTTGGAGAAGATATAGGTGCTATATTTTTGGCTTTTGGAGGGCATCCGACCCAAGTTGGTTTTTTGTTCCTTTTTTGGTGGAACCACTTGGTGTTGCTTACTTATTCACTTTTGTAACTCATTTTTGAGTTAGTTTAGAATTCATGTAGCTTTTGGAGACAGTGACTCTAGTAGTCCTTTCACAGATTTTTGTAGTTTTGTGACTCATTTTGGATATGGAATTCAAAGGAAACCTTGCTTATTTTTAGTAATGAATTCATTGTCATATTGTTCTTGTAGTATTTGTGTATGCTAATGATTGGTCGAGCTAACTTGTGAAGTTTTCTCTTCCTTGTGATCTTTGTCTCATATACTAATGCCTTTGCTGCAAATAGTAAGTTAGTGTAGGTTGTTGATTGTGTCTGTTAAGTGTTATTAGCTTGTCAATTGTGAAGTTTTCTCCTCCCTTTGCAAGCTATTTGTTCTTTGACCTTTTAGTGAAATACTTATGCAAAAACCTACTGTAACAAGTTTTTGCAAGCTATATTTCTGTTAGAAGGAGCCAAACTGTGTGCAAATTTTGAGTTTTCATTAACCCTTTTAGTTTGGTGTATCACTTTAGTTTTACTTTAAGTTTCATTTTAGCTTTTCCATTTTTAGTCTTTTTAAGTTATCATTCTCCCTTTTCCTTAAAAAAATTAGTAGTTTAGGTGATAAACAACAAGGAAGCCAGCCTCATCCAGAGATTCACTCCAAATATCAAGGTCACCCACAACCTTAGGAGTGTTTCCATGTTACTTCAGAAAGTTAAGTTTTTCAACTTAACAAGGGTGCATTTCTGAGAGATAACAAGTTTATATGATCTAAATGATATGCACTTGATGATTGATTTTTTTATATTGTTCATATTTAAAGAATGCAAACAATACAATCCTAAAACCCTAGATGAGATGCAAATTTGAGTGTAAACTAAGACACCCTAAATAAGATCTAATTAAATGCAAATGAATGCAAGATCTAATCTAAGATGAAAAGAGACTCCAAAACCAGGAAACTACAATGCTTAAGAAGTTGGGTTCACCATAATGAACCATCAAAAAATAGGGTTCAATAAAATGAAATTATCAAAATGATGAACCACAATTTTTCCAATGTTTCATTCAATTATGGGGGCTATAATGTACAATTAACAATCACAAATCAAACCTAACTGATATAACAGTAAAAAGGTAGGTTTTAAGATGGTAAAATGATGTGTACATACCTGTTGCAAAAAGTGCTTTTTTGGGCCTTGTTGAGGATTCATTCGCCCAGTGGCGAATGGGTCCCTAGTAGGGTTCTAGAAAATTAGTTTCTAGGTCCTCTTCTTCAATGTTTGCACTCCCAGATCCTAGGTGTTTAGCTCCCGAAAGCTATAAATAAATTATGTAAAAGACTTTATGTGATCTTGCAATAAAGATGATAACTTTTACAAATTTGCAACTTTGATAACTTTTACAACTTTTTTTCTCCAATTGATCTTCAACCTAAGACCCGCAATCACACATCAAAGAAGAGAAAAATTATTGATTGTTAGGGAATAATGGTTTTCCTTGATTAAACCACATTTTGATAATTGAACCTTGAATTGAAACAATGCATGAAAGGAAAGATGAATGAAAAATGTAATGTTACACCTCACCAGTCCTCAATTGAACCTTGAAGTACAAATCAACAAGCTAGCATGAAGTGGCCTCAAGAATGTGGATCTTGATCATGAACTTGACATAAGATAATGGATTTGAATACTTGAACTTGATCACCAATGCTATATCATCACATTAGGTCAACAACATGCATGCATTTGACATGGTGAATTGGATCTTTGATTGCTGCAATAAACCTTAACAAATATTCCCTTGAATGCTTTATAATGCTCTTGTGAAATCTTAGGATCCTCTTTTGAAAATTCTAGGTGAAACTATGTGAAATAACCATATATTTATACTTAAGATTAAATCCTGAAATTTAAATAACACAAGTTGACATTAGATCTAGGATTCAAAATCATTAAAATACTGCCAAAAATGTATCCCAAGGGGGGGTGTCCTACATTAGTGAGGACCCATTCGCCATAGGGAGAATGGATCCTAACATACTTAACTAGGACACATTTTGGGGGATGTGAAATGTCATGTCAAAAGGGGGTCCTAGGACCTAGTGAAGACCCATTCGCCAGGTGGCCAATGGGTCCTAGGTGACTATCCTAGGACACATTCCTTGCAAAATTAAGTGTTGTGAAAAATTATTAATGAGTTTCGGGCTTTATCCCTTGAAAAATACAATAAGTTAGGCTTGGATTTGAATTAAAGGGGCCAATTAAGTTCAAATTAACCTTAATTAATTAATAAATCCCTAGATTAGTGTGTTCAAGTGTAAAGATACACTTTACAACACCCTAAATAAGGCATAATTAAGTCCATTTTATCATTAATTATTCATTCCCAAATTAAGTGTGAAAAATGGCTACTTTTTTCTATGCTACATAATAGATACAAAATATTCTAAAACAAAGTATAAAATTAAAAATAATTACATTTAATGGTTTTTTTAAAATAGAGATAACGTATCTTGAAAATGTTTAAGTTTTAAATGATATTATATTTTTTACTTGAGAAAATTTTAATTAAATAAATTGACTCTCTAAAAAATAAAAAATAGATTATTATAATATGTTACTATATATAAATATAATATATAAGATATCACCAAACACACACACACACACACACACACACACACACACACAAGATATAATTTATGACTATATGAATTAAATCTTATTGCATTTATTATGCACCTACATTTTTTTAATGCTTGATGGTATGATATTAGATTATATATCTTTTCTAATTTAATGGTTTGTAGAGTTTGTTAGATTGTGTAGGATTTAAGTTTTAAGTATTGTAAATTGGTTTGCACATTTTTTAATAAATGTGCTTCAAGAAGGGATATAATGATGGCTATGGTGAGGCATGTTTTGGACTGTTCTTTGCAAACAAAGGAGAATTACAGTCCAATAGCATATTTCTTGGCATCTTGGTGATGCTTGCACCGACATTCTTCAATGCCATTGCAGGTTTCACATTTGGGCAAGTAAACATAGAGGGAATCTATTTTTTGGGTTTGTATTTTTGCAATGCAAGTATTTTGGTTTACATTTT